>JANZXR010000118.1:85173-95189 GCA_027575705.1 Erythroxylum echinodendron | reverse complement strand
GTTTATAAATAACGTCAATCGGATATTTTTTATTAGACAAACCTTATACAACATTAATTATAACGAATTTCAAAATGATACAAAACCTTTAAATTAATTAATCAAAGAATGGTCAAATAATTTTATACAATAATTATATTATATAAATTGAAATTATTAAAAATAAATTGTAAATATGACCACGGACTGAAGGATATATATTTAATCTAATTTTAAAATAAAAATTTTCTAACGCCATATAATTCTGTTGTTTTTGTCTGGACTTCTTTTGAAACTTGGGCCTTAAGAGTCTTTCAGAACCCAAGAGAAAACCGAAATCTAGCCTAAGATGGTATATGTATAGGACTGAAGATGACATTTGGATGGGTCCAAGCTCGGCCGGTCCAACTCGGCTCACAATCAACGAACCAAGTCCAAATTAACAGGTGTCGAACCAAGTCTGGAGCCTGTTTTTAAAAAATCAATCATCGGATCAACTTTGGGCTAGGTTCTACTTAGGTTGTTTAGGCTCAAGGCCTGGTACCTGCAACAAGAAAGCTGTTTTTGAAAATTTTTTAATTTTTAAAAATATGTTAGGTATAGCTGAGTTAAGCCTGAACTCGGGCTAATTTATTTTAAAAAATAAAAATAAAAATATTTTTATAAAAGTTGTCTAATTAAAAGAAATTAAAATTAAAATTAAAATATTATTGGACAATCATTAATCACGAATTTAGTTTTTTAATTAATTATTGGCTAAGTTACATAATTTGATCTAAATAAGAGTAATAAAGTGACTCAATAAATGATCTAAGTGAATTAGTAAAAGTCTGGGTAGAAAATAAATCTCTATTAATGTAGACCGAGTCCATATCAATCTTGAGATAGAGAAATCCGAAATAAAAACTGTATATAAAAGTTAAAGTCTCCTGTAGTTATTGATATCAATCGTAAATATACAAAATCTCTGATCGGTTAATTTATTGAGAAAATTATAAAAAACTTAGATTACATGCCAGAGAATAGTTTCTGTAAAATTTTCGAGAGATTAGAGCTCATTTAATACTTGAAAATTGTTTCGGAAATAGAGATACATCTAAAATTAGATATTTCACAATACTTTGATGTACGATATGCCATACATAAGAATTTATATGCTACGGATAAATCAAACTTAAATAAATTTTGGATTTGGGGTTTAAGGTTGCCTCAACTAAATCAAGCAAAACCGGCACTAAAATGTGTAAAAATCACATCAGTAAGCTCATTAGGTTCGATAAAACAACCACAGATCACATCAAGGCACACTTGTATCTATCATCCTTGCAAATTGTGTGCTTTCTTCTTCTATACACCGAGGTTGTTCTTCCCTCCCATTGCTACACTCAGTATATACTCGAGCTCATTAACAACTTCTTTCATTGAAGGCCTATTTTCTCTCTTTTCCTCTACACAACTCAATCCCAGGTACGCCATTGCCACCATGCTCTCAAGCTCAAAGCTCATAGCGTTCTCTTTCAGTATTGGGTCTACCACTTCCATGACTCTCTCTTCATGCACCATCCTCAGTACATAAACAGCCAAGTTCACGTCATCTTCCATTCTGTTGAAGTCGATTGCTCTTTGAGAGGTCAAGAGCTCAAGCAAAACAACCCCGAAACTATAAACATCGCTCTTATCTGTTAGTTGATATTTTCTGTAGTACTCTGGATCTAAGTACCCAAGAGTTCCTTGCGCACAGGTTGTGATGTGACTCAACTCATCGTAAGCCAATCTGGAGAGTCCAAAATCTGAAACTTTAGCGTTCAATTTGTCATCAAGAAGTATGTTGCTTGACTTCACGTCCCTGTGGTATATTGGCGGAAGAGCCGAAAAATGGAGGTAAGCGAGACCCTGAGCTGTGTCAAGGGCAATTCTTAGGCGGCGAATCCATGAAAGCCGTGTTCTTCCTCCAGGTCCTCGCCGACTTTGTAAGTGGTCGTGAAGTGCACCATTTGGAATGTACTCGTAAACCATAATTGGCTGGTCGAGATCAACACAACAACCAAGCAAGCTAACCAGGTTTCGATGATTGACCTGACATAAAATTCGAACCTCATTGATTACCTGGTCAGTCCCTTTAACGTTACCAAGCTTCGCGCACTTCACAGCTACAATGGTGCCATCTTCAAGAATACCTTTGTAAACCTCACCGTAGCCGCCGGTGCCTAGCAAGCGGTCTTTGGAGAAGTTGTTGGTGGCTTTCCGTATGTCCCTACCGGAAAATATTTTGGCGGCTCTGCTGCCACCAACATTCAGGATGTTATGTCGCTCTCTTCTCAGGCGATCTTGTGAGTTGCTTTTATGTCTTCTGTATATCGCAATGCTACTGACAAGACCCGCCAAAAATGCCACACCGAAGAAGGATATTAAACCTGGAAATGAAGTTTTGGATTCTGTCAGGAGTAAGACGACGCCATTTCCGACTTTTATAAAGTTTTAACGTACCAGCTTTTAGTGCTGTCTTCTCAACGAAATTCCAATGATTCTTACTCGCATAATCTGCACAAAACTTCAGTATATTTAAATACGGAATTGTGCAATCTGACAAAAGTTAAATATCATTCACACTATGACTTACTCTGATCACAAACTCCTTGAAATGGATTCCACCAGGAGCCTTCTTTACAAAAGCACCTCTTGGTCCCAATGTAAATCGGTTCAGGTCTACATGTTGACTTCTGATCGCAATCCGCCTGAGACCGGCACATGGGTTCCTGAGGTAGTTCCCACTGAATCTCCACACCAGGGCTTGGCCACTTCTCCACAGGCAAGTTAGGGTTTAAGTCCACGAAACTCACATAGGCTCTGCAACCAATATCACGAACCTCGATCATATGCTCCGTCGTGGAGCCACCGGCCTTGAAAGTGCAACAAACGGATGTCTCATAGCACGGTGGTGATAGCCTTGCTTCGACGTACGCGTGACACAAGCTGTTCAACGTGCAGTTTAACGGTGATAAGAGCACCATCTCCGAACAGTTAAGAAGCATGACGGTGTTCGAACCTGTTATGTTGAAAGGAAGGTTGTGGTTTAGCTGTAATCCATGTTGGATGTAGTCTGTTGTTACGCATGTGTTGGAGGAGAGACTCGCGGGTTGGATCACCAGCCGTTGGTTTGTGGGGTTGATGGAGATTATCGGGTAGGAGTTGGATTCTGTGTCAAAGACGAGTGAACCTGAGTTGCACCGTATCTTGTAAGACTGGTCGCCGCAGTTCGGTCCGGTGCTTAGTGGGTATGGAACGGCGGTGGGTCCACACTTGGGGCATTGATAAGCCGAGAAGACGGATGTGGTGGAGGACAACAGGATCGCCGCCGTTAAGAGTGAAGGGAGCGGTGGTGGTGTTGGCATCGGACAGAGGAGTTAGTGTCTTTGGTCGTTATTATTACAAAATCAGATTCTTATGACGTCTTTTGGGTACGCTTTCACGTACTTACCAAACTAATTTCCTTGATTTGACTTGAGAATTAGGATTCTACCTTAAAAGGGTTATGCCCTTTTTTGTTTTTATATAAATTAATATGATTAATTGTATAATACGAAACAGTTATTTAACTAATATAATCATATATCTAAAGAAATAAATTTAAAGATTTTATTATATATTATGTTGTTGAAATTTTTGCAAAAATATTAAATTCTTTCGTTAAATACAAATATTGGGTACAACAATGAAAAACGCAATGCATCTATTAGTCATAAATTATAAGTACAAGTCAAACAAATTGCTTTACTGAATTTAGTAAATTATTTATTAAGAAAATAAGTTACTTCATAAACTATTTTACATATATAACTATATAAATATATATTTATATATACAGTTCATATATTAGTATACCCAATACGTTCAAAGATACAACTTTGGTCAAATGTATATGTCAACCTTATTTAAAGGGCTCATGTTTTATTGTATTGTTCATCGATTCTGGACAAACGTTACTTATGGAAATAACTAATTCGATTTGTCTGTATACTAAATCATAAGAGTTCGATAGAGCTATTACAAAGCTCCCAAACAACAATTTGAAGGAACATGTCACTTTCTTACACAATGAGACAAATATACAAGACAACCTAAGTCATGGTCTACATCTAAAAATCAATAATTCACTTCTAGTCATCCTATTAAACATATGGAACTAAGCTACAGTGAGCCTGCGTAAGGAAAAAGAAAAAAAAATTAAGAACAAAGCTTTGTGTATGCTAACCATTGTATTTATAATTTACCTACAAGGTTGTGGGAAAAGAGTGGGGGGAGGGTTCAATGTGCATTAGCCTCTGGAACTTCAAAAACTAACAAAACTGAGCCGAGGCTTGGATAAGTCAGATATGCTCAAACAGGTGATTCAGCCAGAAGTAGAGTGTGCCACCATCCACATGCCACATTTTTTGGAACACAACCTTCGATCGAAACTTGAGACGGAATGTTACGATCGATCACATCGCCGAGACCAAGCTGTTTCAGAAATCGACATGTTAGAAATAATGCATGTTCATTTGCATGTATTTGCATTCATTTTCCTGATTCACAGGAGCATCATAGAAGGATCTGCATTCAAAATAAAACTTCGTATCTAGTCATAGTGCATGAAGTTTCCATGCCTAGTTTTAATCAGTATTTACCTGGCCATACTTGTTCCATCCCCAGCAGAATACCTTCCCCTCCTCTTCAAAAAATAGAAGCATAGTGTGAGTATGAAGTCCAATACAAGACTGTCAGCTAGACGCAGGAAAACCATAAATAGGACCAAAAGTCTTCAAAGAAAGCATTGTAGGACCAGCTAGACCATGATTATAACATGATTAAAGGTGTGCTAATTACAGATCGGTTTTCCATTAACTACCAGTTAATCCCAAAACCTATTCCTTATATTCAGTTCAGGTTGAAGAACTATAGTAATTCAATGTCCCAAGCACATCCTGTTAATTGTTTCTTAGTTCATCAATATTTTATACATCCAGATACTCATTTTGCCCACATCTTAAAATGGGGTTACCAGCGACATGGAGGAAGGAGATTCAAGTGGATGGGGACTTGGACAATGTCATATAATGTTGAGCAGTTGCAAAATCTGCACTATCTATATCAGCAATAAAGGATGCATATGCAGCCCATAAATTCACATACCTGTTACTACAGCACTGTGTCGAGCTCCACATGAAACAGTTTTTGCATGCATATGTTCCAAACTTGGAGCATCCAAGAGCCTAGGGATAGTCTGGTTTATAATTCAATGAACAGGGAAGTTAGTAGCATAAAAAGCCTTATACTGGGCAAAACATTAAATGATACAGAAAAAAGAAATAACACAGCAATAAACTTGCTGGAACAGAGAAAGATAAGAAGGCAGGAAGGAGTAACATCATGAAAGTAGTGTTAAATAAGTTCCAAACCTCAGCCTGATCACTTCCTGTTCCCAACTGCCCAAACTGATTTCCACCAAATGCATAGACATCACCATCGGCAGAAATGCAGCCAGTATGCCAAAGCCCTGCGGCAACACCCTCTATTCTAACGCCCAATAAGGAAGACACACAGGTTGGGCTCAACTCATCATCTGTACTTCCTTGCCCACACTTGAGAAAACAATGAAATGATTAAATTGTAGGAACGAAATTTCACCAACTAAAGAAAGCTATGCACCTAAGAGAATAAGAAGAAGATTCCTTGTAGAGTGAACCTCATCTTCAACATCTACAGTGCTTTTTATCTCCACCATTATCTACTTTACCTACATGTTGATTCTGAAGAACGGTTAATTTCAGATATTCCAACCAGTGCCAGGGAGGGATATAGGAATCAACAATTTATACCAGCCAGTTAAAGTAGGGCATGATAGTTTTTCAATGGTAGAAGTTCTAGTCTATGATTTCCGGAGACAGAAATGACCACAACAGCAGACAAAGGGATCGCCAATAGGCAAGATGTGTTTATAACCGTGACAAGCAACACTTTTTGGTATGTTGCGCCAGGAAGAAGAATTGTAGTTTTATGATCAGTGTAACAAACTTTCACCAAGGTTCAGATTATTGAGTGGCAATTTTTAGGTACAGCAAAGACGTAATCCAGTAGAATGAAATATAAAGCCTGGGCAACCAATGAAAAGTTGTAGATATGTATATAAGCAGTAAACAATAAAACAAGATCAAGTGAGTGGTGGTTCATACTTGATCATGCACAAAAAGATATAGAGAAATAAACAGGCAGGGTTTAGGGAGTAGAACTAGGTAGAAGAGACAGAGAAGAAATTTATTGTGGCTTAGCACTTCAATCTTGAGAAGTATGGCACCTGCAGACCTCTGGAATATCAAAGTAGGTTTAGTCGGTAACAGAATGACTATGTTAAATTCACCACAGATTGTTTCAGGAGAGTGGTACAGAAAATGTTGTCAGATTTGAGCATTTTCAATATTAGCATACAGAGTGATCATTTTATTTTGGAATATCTTATGCAAGCTAACTCTGAACATATAATCCTCTAGAACAAACCATCACTGCTATTGGCTATGAGTCCAGATTACCTGTCCATAGAGTCCCCAGCCAAAAGTAAGTAGAGCTCCAGCATCTGTTATTGTGAAGTTGAATATCAAACAATAAGGAATAATTAGAGGCAGGCTATTCATAAAAGATAAAGAAGTAATACAGTAGTGGATATTGTGTCTGGTCTACATCTCAGATAGAGCAGGAACTTTAATTCCAGCACAGGATGTAGAGTTTTCCTTGTAAATGTCTTTGCTATGCTTGACGTTAATGAAAACATTTTGTGCCAAAACACTTATAAAACAGGTCACTTCTGCTTCTGTAACTTGAACCATGCTTAGTAATTCATCAAAGAAAAGTGAAAGATGCATACCCGTTATTACTGCACTATGACGCCCTCCACAAGCAATCCCCTTCACATAATTTCCAGGAACTCTAAAACCCTGTCCTTCTGATGTCATGGCCCCCCGAGACAATGCTTTTGGTCTGTCTTTAGCAAAAGAAGAGTCAATGCATGGTATCGGATGTGGAGAGGAAACCATCCTTATCCGGGACCCCAAACCAAGCTGCCCTTCACCTCCATAGCCCCAGCCCCACACCTGTCCTATATCTGAAACCTTGGAGAATTAGGGTAGTTCAAGTGTCGAACAATGAACAACAGATCTTCAATAGGTTCATGCTTCCTAGAGCCTATCAACTATGAGATTGCTCTCATAAAACCAATATTTAAACACCGGATCCCAACAGCACCATCACTGGTTACCTGACAATGCCAAAGTATGGCGTCCACCAGCAGCAACAGTTGCAATCCTCACTCCTGGGTTCAATGCCACTAGGCATGGAAGTGCAGATAGTGTTTCATCACCAGAAGATGAGCCTTCAGCTGCTTGTTTTGTTGATGATATTCTCCTTCGCTTCGTATATTCATCTCCAGATCCTTTGCCATCAACAGCAGACAAGGCTCCACTTCCTCCACTAGATCTTGCGCGAGGGCTTACTGCAACAAGAAAGTAATACTATATTAGCATTGAATAAGAAAAAGATCATCATTCAACTTGTTGAATAATAAGCTGAACTGAGAGTACCTTGATCTGTTGAAAATGGATTCTGTCTTTCAAAACCAGTCTTTTCTGAACTTCCCGCTGAAGACGGGTCTCCAAAAACTTTTCCTGAAGGAATGCATTCTTTCCATCCCCAGGTATAAACTTCTCCATTGTCTGTGGTGAAGACACATAAGTAATCTTAGTTTACTAGTCTAGGCAGAGAGATATCACAGACAAGAATGAGCTTTGTACAAAAAAAATTACTCAGGAAAATATCAATTGGATAAATTCAAAAGAAAATAAAGAGATCACATTTACCAGTAGCTGCTACACAATGAGCCCAACCGGCTGCAGCTTTCGCAATAGAAGCTTCAGTTGGGAGATAAAAAGGCTCCGGAATTTCCTGAAGCAGGAAAATGTTTGTTCAGTTAGAAGAAACAAAATCAACACACAAATGTAAGAGGAAGCTAAAGTTCTATGTAATGCTGAACTACCCCATGCTTCCCAGAAGTCACATAGCTTTGACCTAGATCATCGGTTGAACCCCAAGTGATGAGCTTTCCATATTCTGATTGACAAAGAATCATGAGTACAGTAATAACCCTTGGAGGAAAAACACAATTTCTATAACCAGAAACCCTGATACCCAATTTTAATTCATAGGAAGCCAAGATACCAAGTTTTATTCAATCCCACTTATGACAGACATCTCACAACTTCAATCAATAGCCAAGAAAGCAGGCTAACCAGATAAAACTAGAATTTAACATCGTTTCTTGATTAATTGTTCATCTTAAAAGGTGAGTGAAATCTAGGAATCAGAGAACTACTTAAAGTGTGTGGAAAATCAATGTGAAGGCAGGTACAGAAGACCAACGAAAGAACAAGCAAGCAATTCGTAAAAGGAATCAAAGAATGCTTCTTTTTTGATAGGTCAGTATCCATTGCTTTAGCAACTAAACTCACTCCAATAAAATGTAGTTAAGAAAAAAGAAACACCTCAACCCAATCAATGCCATTGGGGAATTCAACGAGAAACAAACAAAAATAAGCAACAAATTTCCAAAAAAAAAAAAGAAAAAGAGGCACAGAGACGAAAAGCACCAGAAATCGCCATGGCGAATCCGCAACCGCCGCCACAAACATCCTTCCAAGGAAAGCCGGCGGTTCTTACGACAACTGGCGACAAAATCGGAGATCTCTGAGGCAAAGCTCCGGGAAGATATCCCCACATCAAAACCAACCTCTCTTTGGCCATTGTTAGTCTCTCCTCTTCTAAGTTTCCCTCCCCATTCATTTCTTCTTCTTCGTCCTCAAAGAAGAGAAAATCGAGAGAGAGAGAGAGAGAGAGAGGTGTTTGGTTGGAGGCTGATTGGAGTGCGTGTGAAAGAGCGTATCATTTTCAGGGGAATGGGTGTGCCACGTAGGATGCTCACGTGGGACGACTATACACGTGTCGCATCGTGGGCCGCAAGATGTCACGAAAGTTTATGACCAGGGGTTCCCAGGAAGTTTCTGGAAGCAGTCACTCGTAGAATATATAAGAGTGTGAGAAAAGAATTTGGTGGGGTATATGCTGGCGCGTGGGCTCTGTTAAAGAGACACGTGGTTGCTCATGATTTTAGTCCAATCGTTACGTACCTAAACGTGTCGTGCTTTTGAGATTTGGAAGTTCTAATGAAGTAAATATACTAAAAGCGAATGAGATGGACGACTACGCAATCCATCCCGTCCGTCTGTTTCATCTCACGGTTATTAACGTCTCTCTCCCTCTCCCGCCTTTTCTATAATGACACTGTTCAATGTTCTGTCTTTACTATTACTATCCCTCATTCATTCATTCATTCACTCAAAGTTGTAAAAAGTTTTCTCTCTCATTCTTTTTTTAGCTCTCCGCCCCTGACTTCCTCTGCTTTTCCGCCTCACCTCTTCCACTCGGCAACACAGAACCTTCCTTCCTTTTCTTTTTCTTCATCTTAAAACTCTATACGTTACATCTCTCCAAATTTTACGGTTTTATTCAACATTTAGAGTTTCTCTCCAACAAAGCCTTTCAGGTTTATAACTATGGTAAGCTCTCCTTTTTTCTTCGGCGGTTTTATTTCAGTCATAGTTTCATCGATTTTTTTATTATGTGCAAAGATGGGTCAACTGGATTAAGGAGAGAAACGATCGATTTTCTTTTCTGCTGTTTCATCGTTTATGAGTTAGTTTAGCTGCCAGAGAAATTTTTTTGCCCTCCAATGGACTCAGCCCTGTTGCTTCTCATCTTTTCTGAAGTTAAGTATATCTAAACGATAACTTTGACTTCTTATACCTTCCTATGTGATTAAAGATTTAAGCTTTGATCAGTTGTTATAAAATTATCAAAGCTGGAGCAGCGAAGAGCCGCACTGTTGTCCTTAGTAAATGAGATTCAGTCCCTTGCATTAATGTTAGTATTTCATTGTATCTCTAACCGCTAATTAG
>JANZXR010000118.1:63328-76902 GCA_027575705.1 Erythroxylum echinodendron | reverse complement strand
TCATGAATTAATTTTCCATAATAAAGTATATTTTATCCATTTATGAAATTATGAAAAGGTTGATAATTATATCGGTTTGTATAATATTTGACTTCAGTTTGATATTTATTAAGTCTATTTTGAGTGTCATCTATATGTTCTTCAATCTGTGTACATAAGCTACAATTCTTATTCATTGTCAGAGAAATACATAATACATATACAGATATGTCTTAATCAATAAGATGACTAATCATAAACGTAAAATTTTTTCTGTCTTATCGAATAACTGCTTTGAATTGTTTGATATGCTCGATCATTTGAGATGTTTCAAACATTCTCATATATGATCGAGCATGTCTTGAATTATGAGCTTCTTTATTTGACGCGTGATATCTGATTAAAAGTTCGTCCAATCTTTTGTTTGATATGCTCAATCATTTGAGCTGTTTCAAACATTCTCATATACGATCTAGCATGTCTTGAATTATGAGCTTCTTTATTTGACGTGTGATATCTGATTAAAAGTTTGTCTATTCTTTCTTCTTGTTCATAAGTTTCTTTGATTAATGCTTTTAATGCTACTTTGCGATCAAAATATCCCTATTCATTCCTGAAATAGCAAGATAATTCTCTTAAATACATGACATAAAAGAAGAAAAGCCAACATGATTTGTAACTTAATATGTTATTTAAAATAAGTGATATATCAGTCCTAACTAATTAATCTACAAATAATTGTGTAGTCGTTTAACAATAAAATATCAAATATCAAATGCAAAAATATCACAAATATCTAATATAAAAAATAACATATGTACTAAAAATAAACATTACATATATTAAAAAACATAGGTTATGAAATAATATACCTTCAAAAAGAGCAAATATGTTGGTAGACTTACTGTTAAAGAAGAGCAAAAAGGCTAGTTAATTCATTAGTAAATGACCAAAATCAGAACAACACTAAACAAAAGAGGAAGCAATACCAATACCACAAACTGAAGAAGCACAAAGTTGGCTCTGCTTCTGAAGGAGAGGATGAAGAAGAAGTGAAGAAGGGTGCAGGTGTGCGGCTACTCTGCTTATAAGGCAGAGGATTGCTGGCTCTCTGACCACCCCGCCATTCACAATGGCAGGGTGGGTTAAAAGCCAGCATTATTGCAGGCTTTTCTGCACCCTGGGTGCAGAAAAGGCTGCCACCTCGCCATTCTTAATGGCGGGGTGATCACGTGGCTTTGCCACGTCCGGCCACCCCGCCGTCCTCTATGTTCCACCTCGCCAATGGTTGTGGCGGGTTGGTTTGCATCCTGCCAAATCCAACGGCAGGGTGTCCGACAACGAGCCCTCCCACTCTATTTCCTCCTACTTTATGGACAGATATTTTTTTAATAACACACGAAGAATTTAGCCACTGGTTTCTTGTTTCGACAAGTCGTCTTCGAGCTGCCAGAGAGAGCGAAAACTTCATTAATCATTGCCAAGTACAGATATTTCGGAAAAAAAAACAAGAAACAGAAGTTGCAACCCACACAATCTTTCTACTGCGTCCCTATCCCTTGCAAACTATCGGTAGTCGCAAATTTCCAGTTTCTAGTTCAAGTAGGCATTTGGCAACGAACCCCTAGCCACAGAAGTCAATAAATCGAACCGGCTTTATTTTTTTAGTTTAAATTCAGGCGGTTTGATTAAGTTTAAATAATTCAAATTTTGATTATTAAAAAATAAAACCATATTATTTTAGTTAAATTTTAATTAATTACTTAAAATGTTATTTTAGTGAATTATATGGAAATGATATTATTTTAATTTTAGTGATTTACATATTCACAATAAAAAAGGTTTATAAATGTTTTAAATTAATTAATTAATTTGATTTGATTAAATTTGAGATAAAATAAAAAATTGAACTTAAACTAAAATTATATTAGAGGATCAGTTAATATAAAGTTAAGTTTCGATCCAAAAAATTAGACATGGTAATAATAAGTTGGCTCGTTGTTTGTTCAGGTTGGTCGGACTACGAGCTGACATCTCAAAATAACGTTATTTTGAATTTTTCCTTCAAAAAATAAATAGCAGGCCTACAAAAAATGTTATATACGTAGAAATATATATAATTTTAAGTTAAATTTAAATTGGATACGAACATATTTAAATTAAAAAAGTCGAATATGTTCAAAACTCATTTGTCTCAAACTCGGGCCTATTATTTGTTTTTCAAGACAGGCTTGGGCCATGCTTAGGTTTAGATGCTTTTCGCAGAAAAGGCTCATCCCAGAAATTAAACGGCAGAGCAAGTCATCTGCCCACAGAACACACGCACGCACACAGTACTTGCACCTTGAAAGCAAGTAAAGCACCTGAAAAGAGAAGTTGCAGCTTATGATTCCCGTGACACCTTGCATCGCATGCCAAAAAGCAGCACTCGGCCACTAATATAAATCCGCACAAAGCTACAGTATCTCCACAACCCAGTTTGGAAATCAACGTAAAGAGTGGCTGTTTCTGTGTTTGTGTGCGTGGAAATGGAGAGCGAGCGAGATGGTGATGGGTCAAGCTCCTCCTTCGCAATGCCACTTCACTATCCAAAGTACACCAAGAAAGATTACGAGCAGATGCCTGAGTCTCAACTAAACAGACTTCTCGCCGATTACGGGTTGCCTATTACAGATGAAGACTTGCGTTTGAAGAGAGAATTTGCCATTGGTGCTTTCGTCTGGCCTGAGGTTTATGACCAAAAACAAGAAGAACCCAGTAAATCATCTTGCGCCACCTCTGATCAACCCAACAATGGCAAGTCCAAGTTACTAGAATTTGCGTTTCGAGTGTTTGGACACGCATAGAGTGTAGAAAATTTGCGTACCTGTAACTCATTTCGAAAGGCATTGACACCCTAATCACTACTTATACTGTAAGTTGTACCACCATAAATAATAAAAGAGAAGAACTCTCGACTTGTTTCGCGGAGATGCACTAAAACTGTAGGAATGTTTACACTTACCTATCGTTTATTCTTTTTTTAAATTATCTTTAATCGCTACTATATAATAATCTATTTCATGTGATCTCATTTATATAAATATGTGGGACTTAAAAAAATATATGAATGAAATTGTATAGAACAGAATTATTACAGACTAATAAGTATAGAGATTTAATCTCCGTTTAGTAGGCAATAATAAAGAAATTGGTATAAACAAATGGAAATAATAATAAAATTGAAATAAAACTATTAATTATAAAAATCAACATCTTAAAAATATCACAATAATGTCTTGATAATAACATAATATTATATTTAAAATTCAGTTTTAAACATAATCAGGACATCAATTTAGGAAATTGATTTAATTTAAATTGGACATTACTAAATTTGATAAAAATTAATAAAATTTAAATATTTGAATTGATCAAATTTGAATATGAGTTTATAATTTTGCTCTAATTTGACTAACTTTTATTCTTATAAAAAATTTATTACAATTTAATTTATTTCTAAAATATAATTTGTTAATTTTAAACATAAACATAAAATATAATAGTAAATATTTGTCATAATTGTTTTAACAAAAATATTCTACAGTAAAAGTATGAGATAAATTTTGTGACTATTTTTATAATTTAAATGGAGATTTTTTCAATAATTTGATAAATAGCAATTTTAATTTATAACGTCATGAAATAAAATTTAAAATAAAATATTTTTTCAATGATTAAATTTTGTTAATCTTTTAATTTATTATATATAATTATATTTGTTAATTGGACTATTGGGTAGGAAACTAAGCTTTAGTGATGATAACATGCGGCCCATTATGAAGACATGCCATGTCATCAATCCGACGAGAGAGATATAATGCAACGAAACTCAGTCAACTTCAACCGTTGATATGATATCCATCGACGGCTACGATTGAGCGAATAGAGGATACACGGATAGCTAAGTCCCGATTCTCGACGATAGTCCGGGGCTATATAACACACCAATTCTCAATGCCGGTATCAGTTTCAGTTACAAACCTTAAATCAATCTGCAGACTTCGTTAAGCGATCGAAAATGTCAGGAAGAGGCAAGGGAGGTAAGGGGCTGGGCAAAGGAGGAGCGAAGAGGCACAGGAAGGTGCTTCGTGATAACATCCAAGGCATCACTAAGCCTGCGATTCGGCGGTTGGCTCGAAGAGGTGGTGTAAAGAGAATCAGTGGTCTGATTTATGAGGAGACTCGCGGAGTTTTGAAGATCTTTCTAGAGAATGTTATCCGTGACGCAGTCACTTACACGGAGCACGCTCGACGGAAGACGGTTACCGCCATGGACGTCGTTTATGCTCTCAAGAGGCAAGGAAGGACATTGTATGGCTTCGGCGGTTAGGTTAAATTGTTGCAAGTATTTCTTGTTTAATTGACGAATGTAATGTTTGAAATGCAATTGAAAAAGATCAGATTCTGCTTCACTTGGCTTTCTGTTTCTTAGATTTCAAATTTTCAACATGCACCATAAAGCTCATTTTATGCGAATATTGGAGGGAAGCACAGAATATCTTAATAAACTACTAGCTTGAAGGGTTTCTGTTTTTCAGAAAGAGCTCATTAAGATTGAAAGATAATATATCAAGCAATGTCAATTTCTGTTTGTTTGATCACTGAACTTCCTGCGTGGTATATCCAAAAAACCAGAAAGAATCCATCTTTAGTGCAATCCTTTTTCTTTTTTCCTCCCTTGGAATGGAAACTAAATCAGTAAGCAAACGTTACAATTAATCACATCTTCTCTACAACAAAGTAACAAATACAAAAAAGATGCAAATACTAAAACCGCCTTCGTATGCGTCTGCCGTTTGGATTCGGATTTGGTGATTCTTCAGCTTCAGCTCCGTCTGTAACTATATCTAGTCCATAAATGCTGCTACCACTCCTCTTCCTGCTTGATTGCATGCCTGAGTTCTCATCTCCTGATGCAAGTGTCTTTAAGAGTTCACATAACAAAGAAGGGCAGTTGTCTTCCAGGTTTCGAAACCCTTCCGAGTCCATTACCGCTGCCACAAGACGAGAAAGATGTATGAGCCTACTTTCAACAGAAACACTAAACATGAAGAAAAAGTGGAATGACCATATGATCATGCTTCTGACATAGGGGAGAGAAATTAAACGTGGAAATAGCAAAGCCCAATAAAAACGACGTTGGGGGCTTCATTTGCATTTGAGTGGTCTAAAAAGTGCAAATCATAACCTGAAATTTTCACAATTGAAAGCCTATGAAAAAGACTGACCTCCTAAATTTCCCGGATTTGCAGCAAATTTCAAACAAATGGCCTTGAGTTGGGAAGAGTGATGTTGTTCAGCTAGTGCAAGTGTTGTCGCAACTGTATCGGCAGTGAGTTCCTCACACAACTTTGATGCGCATAGCAACTTCAGTCGGTCTAAATTGTAGAGGTCAGCCGCAGCTAACAGATGCTGCAACATGTTGAAGGATGTGCACATAGATGATGAGCCTGTAACTTCAAGTTCATCTGGAAGTTTATCTGTATATATGAACAGAAGCATTGCCTGCAAATAATGGAAGAAATATTCAAGCCTATACGCCTGATCTAACCTGAGAAAAGTTCACTTCAGGAAAGAAAATTCCATGCAGATGCCAGCAGACAAACTTATCACCAACAATACATTTCAAGCACCATAAATATATTGAACAAGTCAGAAACCTCATAGACAAGAAGGAATTAAAGTGACTTTGCGTACTCATCCAACAAGAAGAAACTCCAAGCAAGCATTCTTATAAGTGAAATTTTTTGAAAGATAAGCTGATAAAAAAATCCAATTGAAAGTAGATGAGCAGAATTCATTGAAAAAGTATATACCACCAAAGCTAGAAATCTCATGCTTAATGGGTTATTGGGATTTTGTCCAAGAAGTATAACTCCATCATATGTTTGTATAAAGGTCTCCTTGACATTATGAAATATTTTGGGATCACAACTTCTTCCAAATGATTTTGAAAAAGCAAGCACTTTTCATGTTTACCAGATGCTGATTGCTTGGAAAAATAAGGGTGACTAACTGTGAGTTCTTTTGATACAACATTAAAACATTGACATACAGTCAAGGATGATGATATGAACTGAACACTTACTACCAGTGTGCTAAGCTTACCTAAGCCTGTAAACAAGCGTATCAAAGTTTTCACACATTATGTTATGAATTATGATTCAACAAGCAATATTTGGTTCAGAAAGAGAATATTTGAATCCAATGAATGCAACGACAGAGTCGAAAGTGCACACGGATGGCAGAAAAAGAAGAAGCTTACCTTGAATATTGATGGATTGATGTCATTCACAACTACTTTATCTAGATTAGGATCCCCAACAGGTCCAAATAACTGGGCTCTGAACACATGTGAACGAGCAGCAAGGATCAACTTATGGGCCTTAAAGGTTTCACCTCCAACCTCAAAAACTATGTCACAGCCGATCTCAGAGTCAAACATCTCCTTAAATCCCTGCCCCATATCTGAAGGTGGAACATGAATGGAGTACTGTTTTGGCCCTTCAAGACGAGTACTAACAACACCAACGGTACAATTCATGATAAGACAATCATCCTTTATGTAATCAGATGTTTCTAAGCTTGTTCTTCTAAAGAAACGCTTGTAACCCCTGGAATAGTTAAGAAACAGCAAAAAGAGGGGAAGATTAACATTTTTAGTACATCCTCCATATCCAACTTAAACTGCCCTCTCCCTTCCAACCCAAGAAAGAGCATTCAACTAGCTGGAAAGCCTAATTTAACTTTTTCAACGTTTAAAATAACTTATTCAAAGATGCACGATATTCCTGACAATCTACAACAGCACAGCATATTTGTAACATCTCAACTAACTTAACTATAATCCTCAGCTATGACACCTATACTACCAGTGGCACAAAAAGTTCACAACTTCTTAATCAAAAGCCAATAGTTTATCATCATTGACATTACAAGAACTAAACTCATATCCAGAAACCAAAACCACAATTGACTATACATAAACGGTGAATCAAACGAAGAAGAGAAACAAACACATTACCACATGCTTCCTTTATACTTGAGTGTGTAAGGTCCACTCTCCAAAGCGCGATCAAAATGACTATGCACCTTATGCTTCCCTTTTCCACTCTGATCAACCAACGTCAGCTCAAACAAAGCCCTCACATCTGTCCCTTCGCTAGCCAAAGCAATGAACACAGAGACATACATGCAATTATCCTCTGGATTCTTACCATCTGGGTAGAAATAAATTGCCCAATCATAACCACCAACCGTGAATACATCACTCGATATGCACTTGCCTACTCCCATTCCTTTCGCCAACGAATAACCCTTTATGCTGAACTGATGCGAGCCATTGACTGTCTCGTTTATCGACTTCGAGCACGATTCCTTATCGAAATCGGGCACTAACTCGCCCATAATTAGAAAGCCCTCTTTAAAAACCAAAAGCCCAAACCTTGCCCGAAAATCTCAGCTCTCAATTGCAAAATCGAACAAATTGCACACGAATTTCAAAGACATGCACATATACGGATGCAGAGACCAGTCTTAGGGCCAAAGATTACACCATACGCACAGAATCCACAAACCCTAAAACCATTCCACGTCAAAAACCACGAATTCAGGTTCACGACGAACAAACCAGAGGAAATTACTCGAGAGCGGGAGTCCAATCGACAACCAGCAATAATTGGCGCTAGATTCGGTTCGTCGGAGAAGAATGACGACAAAGCCACCGGTGCGAGAAAACTAGAAAAAATGAGTGCAAGATGTCGTTAGGAATAAATAGCACGCATTAATCTGTGTCGGTTAGGTCACGCGCCGAGGAGAAGAGCGGTGAAAATTTTTGGTTAAATAATAAATATGCTCACAGTAATTTAATTTTAAAAATAATTTAAATATTAATTAACTAAGTTATTAATATAGATAAAGTAAAAATTAATAAAATATCAAAATTAATTAATGTCATAAAGATTAAATAAAATATCATTAATTAGGATAAAATAATATTATTTTATGGTATAAGTATCCGGGTCGGATCAAACTCGTTTTGCCATCTCTTGCTAAGTTCCGTACCAAATACAAATCAGTCAAAAATCAAAATTAACCGCCTTCATCCACGCACGTAACCAACAGAACACAGTATCGCACTCTTTCACTAACATCAGGTAATGTAACAGCACCTGTTGAGTACTCGACAGATCCAAGATCTATAGTGCTTGTAAACCCATAGATGAGACGATCTCTGATCACATGGATCTCTTCAAAAACCCTCTGATCTTGAAGATCACAGCTTTCGTTTTCATCACTTTAACCTTCTTTTACCTGGGCAAGCATTGGTCTAATGGAGGTTACCGGCAGCTTGTGTTTTTCTCTATGCCGCGCGAGTCCGTAGGAGTTTCGCCCAATTACAACAAGGATTTTAATGTCACCGATCTTCTTTTGCAGAACGAGACTCAACCCGTCGCCGTCAAGATCCTTCCGTTAGGAGGAGTTTCGGCTCCCCCACTGTCGCAGCCTCCTCCTCCGCGACAGCCGCAGTCGGATCCGGTGAATCGGACGTTTGGGATTATAGATAGTGAGGGGAAAATGAGCGATGATTTCGAGGTTGGGGAGTTTGATCCGGAGGATGTGAAGAATTGGGGGAATGAGACGGAGGTTGAGAGTGAGGGGGAGGGTTCTAGGGTTAGGATTAAAAGATTTGAGCTTTGTAAAGAGGGAATGAGGGAGTACATTCCTTGTTTGGACAATGTGGAGGCGATTAAGAAATTGAAATCTAAGGAGAGAGGAGAGAGATTTGAGAGGCATTGTCCGGAGAAGGGAGGTGGATTGAATTGTTTGGTTCCCCCGCCGAGAGGGTACCGGCAGCCGATTCCGTGGCCTAGGAGTCGCGATGAGGTACTGCTGCTTTTGAAGCCCATTATATTCTTCTTACGAGTTGAAGTGGCTGTTTCATTGGAGTTCAGTTAACTGAACTTTTCATTTGGCCTTCGTTTGATTCCTGTATCATAACAGTATTAAAAGTAGATGACAGAAAGGAAAAATGTGATATTGAGTCGGGACTCCTTGACGTTAGCTATTGGGTTGCCGATAATTTTGTAGCCATTGTTGGATGTAGTATTTGCTGGTTATTCTGTCGAATCTTCGTGAACTGACTATTTTCATCTTCTCAAAAAACATTCATTTACCTTACTGTCCAAGACTCTTATTAGGATTCATGATTTCTTACAGGTATGGTATAGTAATGTTCCTCACTCCCGTCTGGTTGAGGATAAAGGGGGTCAAAACTGGATATCTAAAGTGAACGACAAGTTTAGGTTTCCTGGTGGTGGTACACAATTCATTCATGGTGCAGATAAATATTTGGATCAGATTGCCGAGGTTCTTAACTTCTTGATTTAGATTTGTCTCTGGGCTTAATATACCAACTTGATAAATGATGTTCCTTTTCTCAATGTAGATGGTCCCAGATATTACATTTGGTAATCAAACTCGGGTTGTTCTGGATGTTGGATGCGGTGTTGCAAGTTTTGGTGCCTATTTGCTCTCACGGAATGTCTTAACCATGTCAATTGCTCCGAAAGATGTTCACGAGAACCAGATTCAATTTGCTCTTGAGCGTGGTGTACCTGCAATGGTGGCTGCATTTGCAACTCACCGGTTATTATATCCGAGTCAAGCCTTCGAATTGATTCATTGTTCAAGATGCAGAATCAACTGGACTCGTGATGGTATGTCTATTCAATTTAGTTTTTGGCTGCAAAACTAAAGGATTAATTATGTGAGAACCCAGGAACCATTATGTTACACTGTGAAAATATGAGGCCTATTTATCAATAGTAATCACAGTTTTACATGCTCTATGCTTCTTTTTCTATGTAAATGATTTGCATCATCTTACTTTCTCCTTTTGTATCTGGAAATTAAGCCCTGTGCATATCATTTTTTTTTTGGTAGTACTTAAAGACAAGGTTTTCCTAATTTTGTAAACTTGCATGCCTGTTAAGTTATCTCGTGGTTCTTTTTGAGTTTTACTCATTTTTAATGTTACAAACTCATGTCTTATATGACACCTTGTACTTTATCTTTTCCTTTCAAATATCATGATGAAGATGGAATCTTGCTCCTTGAGGTCAATAGGATGCTCCGGGCAGGGGGATACTTCGCATGGGCTGCACAGCCAGTTTATAAGCATGAAGAGATCTTACTGGAACAGTGGGAAGGTATCAACTGGTTTCTCATTAATCAAGTGCTTGTTAGGTTTTGGAAGGTTTTGCATTTCAGGATATATTGTCTCTCCAAGTATTATATTCAGGACTTCTCTTCTTCTCTCAACCAATGTTATAGGTTGCAATACACATTAACCTTATTGGTTTAGATTATCGGTCCTTAATAAGTTCATGCTTAGTTACCTTTACATTATGAATATATCTTCTAATAAAACCCCCAAATCAAAGATCAGATATAGATATGCAGTAGTGGGCTTATTGGGTAGTTAAAAATGATTTTACATTTATCTTTTTTAGCAATTAGATTTGGCTCATTGGTTAGTGTTCCTTCACATCCTTCAGAGATGCTTAACCTTACAAGACGTCTTTGTTGGGAGCTTGTAAAGAAGGAAGGATATATTGCAATTTGGAAAAAGCCCATGAATAATAGCTGCTACTTAAGCCGTGACACAGGAACAACACCTCCACTATGTGATCGAGATGATGACCCCGACAATGTTTGGTATCTTAAGAATCATCTTCTAAATTTTATAAAATGCCTTCAATGCCTTACTGATAAGATATTTGTGCACAGATAATATGTGATATTAAGTGGCAGTACTGTTTGATCTCTTGCCAACACAATTTGATAAACTCCTTTTTCCTTTCCTTTCAATATACATCGATTTGTCCAACACTACAGTCTGGCCTCTTGAAACTCAAAGGCCTTGTGAAACATATGTATTTTCTCACATAATATGGTGGGCTGATGCCTGTTTTTTGCTACAGATTTGATCCACTTTGTGTTAATTCATGTCATGAGATTTGAGGTATTATCCATTATGACTTGTTTGTCTCGTGCTATTAGGTATGTAGATCTGAAACCCTGTATTACTCGGCTTCCTGAGGATGGATATGGGGCTAATGTTACAACATGGCCTGCCCGTTTGCATAGTCCTCCTGATAGGCTTCAGAGTATACAGATTGATGCATACATAGCAAGAAAAGAACTATTCAAGGCAGAATCAAAGTATTGGTACGAAATAATAAACGGATATATCCGTGCTTGGCACTGGAAGAAGTTTAAATTAAGAAATGTGCTGGACATGAAAGCTGGCTTTGGAGGGTAATATACGTATAGAACTCAATGCTAAATTATTCAATAACCTATTGACTTTATTTTGGCTATTCTTTTACCTCTTTATTCTTGGTTTTGGTAGATTTGCTGCCTCATTGATTGATCTAGGACTTGATTGCTGGGTCATGAACGTGGTTCCAGTTAGCGGGCCCAACACCTTGCCTGTCATATATGACCGAGGACTGATAGGGGTTATGCATGATTGGTACTATCCCTTGTACCTGATTAACTTGTTAAGGACTAATTCACATTTTGGATTTTGATATTGAAGGTTCTTGTTATCAATTGGAAAACCCTTAATAGATATTGCTTCATATTTTCAGGTGTGAGCCATTCGATACATATCCAAGAACCTACGATTTGGTGCATGCTGCTGGCCTCTTTTCTATTGAAAGGAAAAGGTATCCCACTATTTGCTAAAGATACAAACTGCTAGAGATTCTAGTTAATTGATTTTCTATACGTAAGTTCTCATAACTGGCTTACTTATTCAAATCAGATGCAATATGTCCACCATCATGCTCGAAATGGATCGCATACTCAGGCCTGGAGGCAGGGCATATATCCGTGATTCACTCGATGTAATGGATGAACTTGTGGAGATAGCAAAAGCTATGGGTTGGCAAGCAACTGTGCGTGATACGTCTGAGGGCCCTCATGCTAGTTACAGAATTTTAACATGTGATAAACGTCTTTTACGTTCCTGAGATTATCGAATTTAGAAGCTGAGTTGTTATTTACCTGAGATCACTGTAAATATCAGAACAACATGGCGTTATAGGAGTTTGTTTGCACAGCGTGGGTTCGTGTTAGAGAAGATAGCATCAAGATGGAATTTGTTTTTGCAGATGAAAGAAGAAATTGCTTCAATTCATTGTTACCTATCAGATAGGAAACCAGAAAAGATTGTTTCATATCTTGCCATTCTTATTTCAGGGACCAGAAATGTCCGGAATTTGTCCGGTTCCGGTGCCAATTAGGATTTTGGGTTCTTATATTAACAGTTATCTGGTTTATAGGGGAGGATGTAACTGAATTGAAAGAACATTATATCTGGGTAACTCTTCTTTTGTTGCCTACATTTGTAACTAGGTTGTAATACACTAACTCATTGTACGTGCAAGTTCTTCAAGTGACGTGCAAGTTCTTCAAGTGAGAATCAGTCTCCTTTTCAATGTTAATCTTCACCACGCAGGTCCAAACTCCCTTCCAAGAAATTCAGATAAAGGTGAGAAAAAGATCAAAATAAATCATTATTTGTATGTTGGCTCTAAATATTTTAAATTGTAAATTGGTTTATTCAAAACAAGTAATTTGCAATATATAACAAGTTAATTTCAGTTACTTTTCACCATGTAAGAGGGGATTAAACCTAAAAGGCCTTTACAATTTCAGTTATTTAAAAATGTTGTTAGTTTAAGTGATTGAAAAATATATTTTATAATTTTTTTCAAAATTATTTTAATTAAAATTATAATAATAACATAAATTTCAATAATTAAGATGTTGTTCCAAGTTATTAAAAATACTTGGAAACTATAAAAATAAATATTTTGTTGTTTATCAAATTATTGTTGTGTATACGATAAAATTTATATAATTATTTTTACCTAGTTTTAGCTGTAATTTCTTTTAAAATAATTTGGAAAAACATGATAAAAATTCTTTTAAAAAAATTTTATACCATAAATATTTTCAAATAATTTAAAAACTTATAAATCTAATAAAAATTTTCATACAAATCATTTGGAAACAGTCTCTTTGCTGGTTAGGGATAAGACTGCATACTACTGGATCTTTCTAGACCTTGCATGTTAGCAAAATTTATATTAGATATTGTTATTTTTGTTAAAATAATAAAATTATTTCTAAAAAAATAAGTTAAAAGAGGCTAGTAGTACCTCGTTATGAATACCGGTACGTACTAGACCAAAAGTGGTACCGATATATAAGTTATGGTACTGGATCTAAATACCAGTTGGTACCGGCTAATATCGGTTGGTACCGGCCGGTATCGGCAGTAGTCAAAATATCGGTCAAATACAGGCCGGTACCGAAAATTTTAAAAAATTGGGAAACTTTTTAGCAAAAAATTCAAATTTTTTTAAAATCTCCCTCCCTTCCTCCTACCTCTCTTTCTCCCCTTTTTTTCAAAGTTTTTTAATTAGTTATTTTATTTATTTTAACTTTTATAATTATTGTGAATTTTTAATTTTTGT
>JANZXR010000118.1:46989-63228 GCA_027575705.1 Erythroxylum echinodendron | reverse complement strand
AATTTAATTATATTTATTAATAATTATTAAATTAATTTTATAAATTAAATTAAATTAGGATTATTATTTATTATTATAATTTTTGGAGACAGAGTACAACTGTATAATATGATCATAGACTATTTTATAATTTTTAAAAAATTCAAGGATTATTTTGTAAATTTAAAAATTACCCGAAATGGTATCCGATATTAACCGATAGTAGTATAGTACCGTTTTAGAACTTAATCCGATACTAAATAAACCTAATTTTTATACTGTGAAAGTTGAGCCCAAGGCCTTTCCCAATCCCAACCCACAAGCAAAGCAACTTTAGGCCCATCTATGGCTTTCATTTCATCCATAAGCTTTACCGTCTCTCACTGTCTCTTAACAATACCGAGTATAGTGGTTCTTTTGCAGTTTATACCAAGAGCAAACCTGTGTCAGAGCACGAAGGAAGAAGACAAGAGAGCTCGGACATCCTTACGAGTGAGCCTTTAGCGGAGTTGATCTTGTGCTCGTACAGTCATGGACCCTTCAATAATGAAGATCCTCGAAGAAGACGAGGTGGGTATTCGACCTTCGTAGCTTTTCTTTTTGTTTTAATCTTTGATTTGCTGAATTGAGTTGTTGGAATGCTTCAAATTGTTTGTGGTCCTCCTTGCAACGTTTCACAGGACGAGAGTATGCATTCCGGCGCTGACGTGGAGGCGTTCCAAGCTGCTCTCAATCGTGATATAGGCGGGGATGTGTCCACTTCTCAGCCGTCTGATTCTGGCACTGGTATTGGTTTCATATTCATTTTGCCTGATCAATTTGGTTCTGTTATTGGTTTAATGTTAATTGTGGTGGATGATTGAAAGATGGCAGTAAGATTTTTTATATTATTGGTCATTGTTGTTACTATTTAGGCCTGTTTTGGTAATTGTTGATTGTTAAAATGAAATACAGCTGTTTATTCTCAAGAAAGCAATCAAAGCTATGGTCAGGTGCATCCTAATTGGCAAACTACAACACAGGAAGAAAATATTTCTGGTACTAGTCAGCAAAATGTACAACAGCAGCAGCAACAAGAACAGCCCTCTTCTATGTTGGAGCTAAATCGGCATGTTTCTGCAGCCGAAAGTCAACAACAACAGCAAGACGTCTCACTGGAACCTAATGTTCATTTGTTACATCAGATGCAACCGCATGATACTACTGAACAAGGGAAGGAGCAGCAAATTCCAATTCAGACTCCTCAAACAGCTGGGATACAAATGTCCGAAAAAAGTTCAGTTACAGTTTCTGAGACTGAAAAACAGCAAAACTCAGACTTTGACTCTCAATTCCTTAAGTTGCAGAAAGCAGGTAGTCAACAGACCACTGGCATGGAGCAGGCAGGCAACCAAAAACCTCAGAGTAAGCAGATACCATTTGGGTTGCTGTTACCTGCCTTAAAACCCCATCTTGATAAAGACAGAGAGATGCAGCTTACAACTCTGTTTACTAAACTGAGGGTGAGTCTCTAATATATATCTGATTGGTTATTTTTCTGTGTTTTTGTATGTGTTGGGCTGTAACATATATGCCAACCTGATTTCTCTTTCACTTTTTTTGTTAGAAAAATGAAATTCCTAAAGATCAATTTGTCAGGCTTATGAGGAGTATTGTCGGGGATCAAGTACTTAGGTCGGCCGTTCAACTATTGCAAACACAGGTTTGTAAGTGATGGTTTTGTTAATTTTATGAATGACGAGGGATTCCTCTTGGTGTTAAGCTAAACCAGCTCTGTCGTCACACTGCAGGTTGCTTCCAACCAATCCCAGTTACAGTCTCAAGTCTTAGCACGTCAACATCAGGTGAGAATGCCTGCCAGTTCTACTTCTACTCAGTTTACTGATTCCCAGTCTTTTGGACTTCATCAGAAGGGAGCTAATCCTCCAGATACATCCCATAATCCTTCTTCTTCCGTTCAAATGCAGACTGATTCAAGCCATCTGGCAGTAGAAAACAATGCTCAGAAAGCCCGAGAGATGGAACATCAGCCAGATTCTCATGTAATGCAAACAAACCAGATTCCTACCTCCACAACAGGCACAGTCAATCAGGAGAGAGATCGGTCTTCTATATCCGCATCTGGGCATAACATTCAGCAGCAACAGCATCTGCATTTTCCACAGAGTTCCTTTTCAATATACGGGGGTAGTGGGGGTAATTATCGGCCTTATTCTGGAACAAATGTCACTACTTCTGCTTCATCTGTTAAGCCACAGCCTCATGATATGCAAATGAGGCCAATGTCGCATCATCAAAATGTGGTTACAACTCAATTAGGTGGCTCAAACCAGGCAATGAGCATGATCAATGGACCAAAGTTTGAGAGGCAGACTTCTCTTAATGATGCTAATAAAGTGCAGGGCAATACTGTTTCACATTACACTAACAAATCAGGACTGCAGCATACTGCAGCTCCCTGGCAAGCATCAGCTAACAAGGAACAAAGTTCAGCCTCTTTTTCATCGATAAATTATGTGAAACCGGAACCTGTTGATGTGACTACAGAGCAACATAAGTCCCAGTTTTCTAACCCGCAAGGGATGTCTGCCAACACAAACGTTGAACAGGGGAGTTCAATTTCAGCAAGCATGAAGGAGGATTCTTTACCTCAATCTTCTAAAATTGGCTTTGCAGCACCTCCTATTTCAATGCCGACAAATACAATTTCCCCTTCGATCACAACTCAGTTGGACCCAAACGTTCAGGTAATAACTTTATGATGAGCTTTCTACTGCATTTAGTCATTTGAAGTGTGATTTTGGAGTGCCATTTCTTTAGGCATGCAAATATTTCTATTAGTTTAAGAGGTAAAAACAATAAGTTTAAAAATGGAAGTCTTTGCCAAATTTGTTGAATTTTTGAGTCTGGTATAGAGCAATGTAGAAAATTTCTAAGGAATAGGCATTTCCTTTTGGTTATTCTTATAATATAATCAATTGCATAGCCAATTGGGCTAGGTTTTGCAAAATTGCATAGCCAATTGGGGCTTATATAACAAGTTGTAGCAACTAATTTTGGGTTGTATATCAACAAGGAACCTTTCAACTTTCAGGTTTCAGCTTCGTAGGTGTTTTGTCCCGCATATGTTAGGAGATCCTCATGACTGCTATTTGATTGAATCTTCTTCAAATTTTTTTAACTTAAACATTTTATTCTTAGTAATTGAAGTTAAGTTAGTAATTATGATCACTTATTTCTCATCTTTGTTGGGATATGTGCAGTTCTGATTACTGGGTTCATCCTTTATAACATATATTATTATGATTAATGCAGCTTAATGATGTCAAGTTTGAGTATCTACTAATCTGTACGTATCAATCTGTTACTTGAATCTCTCTTTCTTATAAATGTCACAGGTAGGCTCCCGAATGACACCTGTAGCTTCTCCTTCTGGAGTGAACATAAGAACACCTCCCAAAAAACCTACTGTTGGACAAAAGAAGCCACTTGAAGGTCCCGTCTCTTCACCACCCATGCCGAGGTGAGTATTTTTGCTGCTTAGTCTTTAGAAAATGCTTCAAATGGTTTGTTGTGTTCGGTTTTCCAAGACCAACTGTCCTTCATCATTGTTGTGATGCCACTCAGTAAGAAGCAAAAAGTAGGAGCCCTTTTGGATCAAAGCATTGAACAACTCAATGATGTTACTGCTGTCAGTGGAGTTAATCTCCGGGTATGATATTTCATTAGTGTGAAAGCCTACAAAATCTACGTCATAATGTGTCCAGGGTACTGACAATGATGTTTTGTATAGGAAGAGGAAGAACAACTATTAACTGGGCCCAAGGAGGAAAGTCGGGCTTCAGAGGCATCACGGAGGGTTGTTCAAGAAGAAGAAGAAAGGCTGATTTTGCATAAAACTGCACTGCAGAAAAAATTGGCCGAAATTAGTTAGTATCTTTTTCATCCCCTTTATGTCATATCTGCCCGTCTTTTCATTTCTTAGAGTTGTTTAACATTATATGGTTGTATGTCTGGCTTGCTTGTCTGTTGCAGTGGTCAAATTTGGCTTAAAGAATATCGGTACTGACGTGGAACGGTGCTTGTCCTTGGTGAGATGTTAGTTTCTTTTGCCTTTATGCAATCACTCTTTGATATCATTCTTACAGAATTGATTCTTCAGAGTGTGGAGGAAAGAATGCGTGGACTGATTGCTAATCTTATCAGGCTGTCAAAACATGTTAGTTTCCCTTTACTCACACCTTACCAATCCCCCACAACTGCTTCCTGAGTAACAAAATTTTGCACTAATTAAATGATCGATCAGTTTATATGGGTAATGTTGAGGTATGTTTGCCAATCTCCATATAAACTTTCCTGATTTAATTGGATCTTTTCAGAGGGTGGATGCTGAGAAGCCTAGACACAGGACTATAATTACTTCAGATATTCAACAACAAATAATGGCAATGAATCGAAAGGCTAGGGAAGAATGGGAGAAAAGACAGGCTGAAGCAGAGAAGCTCCGAAAAGCTAACGATGTGAGCGGTCTTAAATGCATTTCATTTCTATAATATCCTTGCTTGTTAATCTGTTGCATCTTTCGAGGATGAATCAAACATTTACTCCGTGAGCTTACAGATAATTGATATCTTCAAATGCAGCCTGAGAGTGATGACAAAGTTGAAGGTGATAAGGAGAAAGATGAAGGTCGTTCAAAAGCAGTAAAGGTATTTAATATCTCTGAACATCAGAACATAATCTCTCTCCGAAGGAAAAGGAAAAGTGCACTATAATTATGTAATGTCTTCTATAAGGCTAATAAGGAGGAGGATGACAAAATGAGGACAACCGCTGCAAATGTCGCTGCACGAGCTGCTGTTGGGGTGGATGATATGCTATCAAAATGGCAACTTATGGCTGAGCAAGCGCGACAAAAACGTGAAGGAGGTCCTGACACAGCATCTGGTTTCCAGTCAGCAAGAGATTCCAACCGGAAGCCTCCGTCTACTTCTGGAAGAAATCTGAAGGATAATCAAGATGCTGAAAAGAGGACTACTTCCGCTTCTGCTAATGCATCTGGTAAGTACCTGAAGTGGTGTTTGAATTTGCGATCTTTCCTCTGTGTTGCTCTCTATATCTCTCTCTCTTTTTCTTTTCCTTCTTTGGTGGTTCTTAACATCATATGTGTCATTTGGCAGGAGCTTTCAGGAAACCTGGAAGGAACCAAGCTATCATGCCTCCAATCAGGGTGGCACGGACAATTTCTGTTAAGGATGTAATTGGAGTCCTCGAGAGGGAACCTCAGATGTCTAAATCTACACTGATCTATCGATTGTACGAAAGAATTCGTTCTGATTCTTCAGCTGAGTGATACCAAACAAATCTCAAACCACCTTAACTTTTAGTACGATGGTTGGTCATGAGATAACTGCTCAAGTTGGGGTTCTGACTTACGGACAAGCGATTTCAGACCACTTTGTTGGTTGCATGGATGGGTAATTGATTCATGGAAACACTTTATGGCCTGAGGCACCAACATGATGGTACTGGAGATTGTTTGATCTAGGTTCTCATAATTAATCATTCCAGGTAACCAGCTACACTGCTACATCATATAGGGATTATGTGAAACGAGCTTATTTTCTTATCCCAAAAGCCATGGTCTTAGTGATAACACATGGCTTGAATTCTTGAAGATGATGTATCTCTGTATTGATTGACCCTGGATGCAAAATTGATTCATGTGGCTATGTCAACTCTCACACAGGAGTTGGTGGGGTGATTGCTTTCTAGAGTTGACTCAAATGCCTCCATTTCTTAATGTGCTTTTGTTGGTTGTTGTTTGAGAAACATTGAATGTCTTCCACTTATGTAAATTTCTACGATTATAAGATATATTTTTATGTATAACTCGTTTTATGATTATATTCTTATTCAATATGAGATAATTTTGTTTATAAATTTTTATTTTGACATTGAACTATGGACTAGTATTTCTGTCATAGGCTTTAACATCTATATACAGAATCCCAGAGAATTGCATACGGGGTGAATACAGGGTTAGAGTTTTTATGACATTTCATGACAGCTTCGCAATCCTCTCTGGTTATACGGTTGTGAATTGGCACGTTAATCGCCTCAGGTCCTGTAGGTAACTTTGAGAATGGTATGTCTGCAACGCAAAATCTCGGTAATTTATTCAATACACAGTCAAAAAATGACGATATGCAAACAAAAAGATAAAAGTCTTAACGATTACTGGTTTTATCAACAACATCCAATATCGAATTAAAGTTTAGACGAAAGGATTTAAATATGATTTAAAGAGATTGTGTTTATTAATTAAAGGGTTTCAAGTTTATTTGAAAAAAACTGTTAAATAAAAAGTAATTGATAAATTATCAATAATTGTTAATGTTATACATAATATAAAATAAAATATTGTTTATCTAGAAGAATTAAAAATTACAATCTCTTAAAATATAAAAATCAATGATTAAAAAACGGTAAAACCTTGAATTATTAAACTTTTCAGTTCGGTTTTCAATTTTTTGGTTTGATTTACTTTAATAACTCTTGTTGTTTATTAATTAATTGTTCAATTTTGGTAGATTAATAAATTTTTATAAACTAAAATAAATGAATAAATCTTTATTTAATAATTTTATCAATTAAACTTTTAATTAATGAATAAGAACAATCTCTTTCAATCATATTTCAAATTTTTTAATTTTATTTAATCTTTATCAAATTTTATGATGGCCGAATATTAGTGGAACATTTTAAATCTTAAATTTTTAGTGTTTAACTTTCAGTCCAATTTTTAATTAATGTGGAATAATATTTCATTGACGATAGAATAAAAACACAAAAATGATGTATTATTGCATCTTAAACTTGTGTAATTAACCCTCTTAATCATCTCTTTTTTTTCTTTTTGTGCTTTCTTGCCACTAATTATGGACTTAAGTGTTGTTTTCAGCAAATACAAACGCAAATCCCTTCACCACATGGATAAAGGTAGAGTTATATGATTTGATTTAATAATTTTGTTATTAAAAACTGATCAATTTATTAATTAATCAGTTTATTTTTATAAAATAATTAATTTTCATTTAAAAGTTCCTTTTTTCAATAAAATCTTTGATCATTTTAAATTTTTTAAAATTTATTTAATCTTTAACCAATTTTATAACGATTTAACACTATCCGAACCTTTTAAATTTTAATTGATTTTTAAAACATTAGTTTATACAAGAAACACTCATTTCAGGAAATCAGAGTGACCAAACTCCACCACCAAGAAACTATTCAAAAGTGTCTCAGGTCATGAAACAAATTTGAGAATCCTAATACAAAACTGACAGATAAAAGCATAAATTAATCGACACCATTCTATCTTTTAGGAACTGAAGGGTACAGACTAACTTCATTTGCAGGAACTACAGCTATTGCATATCCTTGTGAGTGTAAACTACGCCTTTATCACCGTCTACAACCTGTCCTCTACCTCTCAGTATCCTGTACAGAAAAGCTTTGGTGAGTGATGGCTGATCAACCAATTCTTGAGTGATCAAAATTCTATATGGGAACCAATGCTTGCAATAGGTACATACATACACATGCATAAAAGTACACTAAGAAATCATTCTTATGAAAGAAAATGTAGGAATCACGTGGGGACAACTCCTACCATCTTGACGTTAACAGCCCCTCAACTCCTACCGGACCACGAGCATGAATCCTACTAGTACTTATTCCAACCTATAGATACAAGTCATTTAAAGATAAACGGAATATGATAATTCCACTAGAAATTATTCGTGTTCAAGATAAGTTTGTGATTGATGAGTTACCTCAGCCCCTAATCCGAATCGGGCCCCATCACAGAATCTTGTGCTAGCGTTGTGAAAGACAGCAGCACTGATAAGAAAATGGAAAAGGATAATGTCAGAAAACTCAGGTTCATTTGATGAGTTCAAGTGAAAATACATTGAATCTGCAATTCAGAAAACTAGGAGATCGCAGGCATTGATAAAGAAAAATGAAAAGGATTATGTAAAAATAAACTCGGGTTCATTTGACGAGCTCAAGTGAAGACATTTTGAATCTGCAATTCACATAACTAGGAAATTAAGGATTTAAAATAGGACAAGAAGATGACTGCTAAGCATGAGAAAGTACCTGTCAACTTGACGTAGGAAGACGTCTGCAACTTCTTGATCTTCAGTTATAATGCAATCAGTATGGGCACTGCTCAAAAACAGAGAGAAACTATACACCTTCAAGCACATTTTCTACACAACTCTAAATATTTTTTTTGTTTGTATGATAGATGCATCACTTCAGAGAAAAAGGAAAGGGTCAACAAACCTTCCGTGCTCGTGTATGTGGTGAATGGCAGCATGTACATCGTCAACAATTTCTACAGTGCAAGCCATAGAATTGTACTCGTGATGAAATGAATGTGCCTGTGGGATGTTGAACCTCTTACTTGCCCTTGGTCCACCATACAAACTAACGCCTAGAATCAAGGAAATGGTTATGTATTCAATTAGTCAGCTAACAAAATCAAATTGATGTTCGAGACATGATTAAGCAAAATTGATTGTTTCACGCCAAAACTAGGACTCCTAACAAAACCAAGAGTATAATATTTCACCTGATCAACTGGCAAGTCAAATGAAAACTCAGTTTCCTAAAAGATTTCAAATAAATGCACATGAAACTCCCGAAAAACTACAAGTTAATCGAAATCTAACACACAAAGAGTTGAAAAACATACAGGACATAAAGACTTTTCATTTTCACATTATTACAATCAAGTAGAGCTCTCAGCAACAAAAGAAGTAAACCAGATTTGAAACGATATTTCTGTGTAAATATTGCATGACAATGTTTTTACAACCATCAAACTCACCTGATGAGATTATGGCAGAGTTTAAGGATAACCATATTTTTAATCTTTCAACTTAATACAATTATTTATTTCAGTCATCGAACTATTAAACTTTTTAATTAAGATTTTGAAATTTGCTAATCACTTTAAATTATAATTTTTACTAATGTCCTTAACGGAAATCATACGCGTATCAGTGAATCCAAATTGGACATACATTTAGAAGTGATGTGTGTGTCCAGTTTAGATACCACATAGGATAGTGCTTAACAGACGTAAATGAAAGTTCCAATTTGAAGTGATTAGCAAAATTCAAGGATTGAATTAGAAGGTTAAATAGTTCGAGAACTGAAATAAGAAAAATAGTTAAGTCGAAGAACTGAAAGCATGCTTGTCCTGTGAAATCTTATTATTAACCAATATGATTATCAGTAAACAAGTTGATTTGTCATTTGCCATCAGGCCTGCAAAATTTTATTTTCTGCTTGAGTTTGCTTAAGTGTGGTCAAACATAGACCATCAATAATTTGAGAAATGAATACGAAAATTCCGATGATTAACAACAAAATGAAACATAGGAATACCTACCTTTAGTGCGTAGATCAATTATAAGATCATTCAGCCCACCGTTCTCCACTAAATCATTGTGCACAAGAAGTGTTTCCTGAATGTAGAAAACGATTGACATTAGAAATGTCAAGATTGAAACCTCACACAATATGTGGAAACAATGGACGGATGAGAAACAAATAACAGCTGAATGAATAAATAAGGGCAAGACAATACCACTGCATTACAGGCTGCCGGATAATCTATCTTTGCATCTAAGACAATGCGCCTTGCCATTTCTAGATTGACAGATTTGTCAACATATACATGGCAAATACCATCTGCTTAGCAGAAAATGCAGTATTGGTGAAAAAAATTACAAAAATTTGTAATTGTATAAAATGACAAGGATCCAGACTTCTCACCAGCGTGACCCAGGACAGGAATTTTAGTTGATTCCTTAATTTGAGAAACAAGCTTGTTACTGCCTCTCGGGATCACTAAATCAATCACGTCATCAAGCTGATACAGAAAGGAAAATGTGGAATTCAATCTTTAGTCTTGGGGTAATAATTGTCCTCTTGAAGCAAAGAAATACGGGAAGTCAGCCATCAGTGGAAGGTTTTACTACACCTTAAGTAAATCAGGAATTTCATCCCTTGAAGTCACTAGTCCAATTAATCTTCTCCCAACAGTATCTGGGATGGCTTCTGTGATAACCTAAGAACACAAAGTATAAGAACTTCACTCAAATCTGCATCAAAATTTGGAGATTCAAGAGATAAAATCTATGTTAATATTTCAAAAATGAAATCTGTGAAGTAATATATCTCACCTTATGCAGAATAGTATTAGACTTCACAGCCTCCTTTCCCCCTTTCAAGAGAAGTCCATTCCCGCTACGAATTGCCAAAGAAGCAATCTGCTCAAGCCAGGTAAATATGATTTATATGAAGCTATAATTGAAAACAAAAAACACATACAGTTGTATCAATACACAATATTAATGCCCCAATTCCACTTTATGCTACCCTCACATGGAAGACCAATCAAGGTAGGTTATGAAACTATACAGCACACAGTGTACAGAAAAAAAAAGAACTCTATTTAACTACCTGTACTAGAGCATCTGGTCGAGCCTCGAAGACTATCAGGAGAACGCCTAAAGGAGATGATGTCTTCTCCAAGAGGAGTCCATCAGCAAGCTGGATGGCATAGAGGTAATCATAAACAACAGAAGTCATCAATACACAATTTTGAGATCATAAATTAACTTCACTAGAACATTAGGAAAACAAATTCCAACTCACATTATGGCAGCTGAGTGTCAGAATTAAAACCAAAACTGTAAACCTTGATACGTGAAAGGTGAAGGCAAAAATCAACAAATTATGCACAAACACAAGGGGAACTTCGAACACATTTCCTCACCTCAGTCTTTTTCAGAACACGGCCAATGGGGTCTTCCATATTTGCAAGCACGCGAACTGAGTTTGCTAGATTTTTAATCTGCCAAAATTACAAAGACAAGAAATCCAGAAGTTAATCAAAGAGAAATTTGAAGGAACAGATCAGACAGATCAAAGAGAAATTTGAAGGAACAGAACAGATAGTGGGGAAAGAGGAAGATGAGAAAGCCAAAACAAACTAGAAAATACGATTTTGGATATAAAGAAGTTCAAGCAACCCAGTATGTATCTGTATGCCTCTATAAAACAGAAAACGTTCAAAAAATAAAATATTAGCATAGTCCAAAATATCTTGCCTTCCCAGGCTTTAAAGCCAGCCGAGCCATCAAGGATGTTGCCATTCTAGCTGCCTCTGCAGCATCGAGATCAGCTTCATTTTCTGCCTTGATCAAATTTTCATTGGCTTCAAGGGCGTCAGCTATTCCGAGCAATATTTTCTTCCTATCTTCAGAGGATAATGCCTGGTGCAAAATACACTTTTAAGATACTTTGCTGCCAAAATACAATGAAGGCAAGGGATATCTCAATTCCCAAGGGAATGAAATACTCTATGGCACCACATGCAGAAAGTCTTGAAAATCTGTTCGCATACTATAGTACCTGAAGCCTTCTGGAACTTTCCCTTGCTGCTACTGCCATCTCACGTGCATCAAATTCTTTAACCGAGGCCCACAAATGAGCATTTTTGTGGAAGAGAGTGCCAACATCCTCTCCTTGCAGGACTTTAAGGATGTTTTCAGGAACAAATCCGCTGGCAAAGGAGGAACAAAAAAAATTAAGATGCAACGAAAGAGAAGTACTATGATTTCTTAACAAATGCAGATCAAATATGGGATTAAAATGGGACAGAAAAAAGTGAAGAAAGTTACAATGGAGAAGTTTTATCATGGATAATGTATGGAATGAATAAATACCTGGCTATAACAACAGGGACACCAGCTTCAGCTGCATTAACCGCTGCTTTAACCTTAGCTGTCATTCCCCCTCTTCCCACTCTAGACTTGTCTCCAAAAGTGATCTCAGTCTGATGAACTTCTTTGATGTAAGTTCGTATCAGCTTTGAATGTGGACCACTAGGAGGCCCACTGTAAAGGCCCTCAACATCACTCAATAAAACAAGAAGATCAGCTTTTAGTTCCAAAGCCAGCAAGGCGGCTAAACTATCATTATCCCAAAATATACCAGAAGAATCCTGCAGAAGCATTCAAGACGAATACTATAATTTCAAAGAGACATCATAATAGAAAAAAATTAATAGAAACAAATACAGATAGTAATGGAAATGGCATGAATAACATGTGATGTAGTAGTTGTGTGCAAAAAAAGGAGTAAGATAACCACAATTGAAAACATGAGTTACAGACCTCGTATGGATCTTTCCTGGTACTCACTGCATCGTTCTCATTGAATATTGGAATGACCCTCAGAGATAACAGTGATTTTACAGTCTCATTAAGTTGCCTTCTAAAATCTTTATCTCTAAAATCATGATCAGTCACAAGAAGCTGTGCTGATGTCACATCCAACTGGACCAACAAAGAGTTTCAGGTTACAAAAACATCATTCATGAAATAAAAAGAGATAATAATGGGCAAGCCAGTGAGCACCTGACTGAACAATGTATCATACAAAGCCATGAGACTGTTCTGACCAACAGCTGCACAAGCTTTCCCATCAAGATCAACTTGTGGTTTCTGGAGATCAGCAAAGCTACAAAATATACAAACCATAGATAACAACTTTTTACCATAAAACTAAAAAGAAAAGGGAATATCTTTTCACATAGAACCTGAATTCATACGAATTTTTATCTGAGTTTATTTCTCCACAATAAGATCTACAAAAATTTAAACAAGAACACGGAAGAAAACAAAGAACCTGGTGTTGACTAATCTCCGGTATTTGAGCTTCTGGCGACCAATGCCAACAGCACCTGATGTCACCACAATAACTTCATAACCTTGAGAGTTTAATTCTTTGATCTGCATTTGAAGTTGATAAAATTTAAGCTTCAAGAAAAACCATATAATGGAGTTGCATAAGCAAAACCAGATAGCGTTACTTGCTCACAAAGGGATCCTAATCTCCCAAGCGCCAATCTTCCATCATTTCTAGTTACAACTGCAGTCCCAACCTGCCATAATAGAATAGTAGAATTTCAATAAATAATCACACCAATAACTACAATAACACTATCCCAATTTGGCATTTCCTAGTCCAGTACCCAAAATCACACACACTTTTCAGAAACTTAAAATGGTATATCTCAAATCTTATCTTTCTCGCTAGTACGGACATAGAAAAAGTAAAGGAAACAGGAAATCCTGAAAAAGCTCAAAACTTTGGCAGTTCCCAATTACATATATGTAAGACTTCAAGGCAGTTAAACTAGGACTGCACATGCAATTTTCATTTTTCATTCCTCACAGAGAGAACTGGCATTATATCATATTCAAGAAAGTACTCCAAATTTATGTCATTTCCTTGCGTTAAGAAGAAAAGCAAAAAGAAACCATCTAGAAAAACTAAACAAGAAGAAATTGACACGCAATATCTATGAAAACACAATAAGGTAAGAAGAAAGGAGAGACCTTGATGATAAGACGTTTCACGTCTTTGACAAAGGCGCGAGCAGACTCCAAGTGGTTCATGTTCAAAGTCAGCCACACTCTTGTGAGAACTTACACAGGGACTGAACAAAGAAAATAGAGAGAAACAGAAAGAAGAAGATACGGCGCAGACTAATAGAAGATGTGAAGGAGACGAAGCTAGCTGAGCTGGTGTCAAGCAAATCTAGCGAGAAAGCCCAATACAACGTGCCACGTCCAATTGTTTTTTGTTCTTCTTTATTTATAATAATGAGTACAAGACGTGCTTGGATGCCGAGAAAATATGAAATAAAGAAAATAAAATTACCCCTGGCGGCTACCTGAACGCAGTCCTTGTTTCCTATTCTCCATAGGAAAATTGGGTTTATTCAGTGCCCACTGTATTTTTCTCACCACTAAATACATAATTTACCAAATTGAAATATTTGGCATATGCTTTTGTTGGATTTTGTGTTTCTAAGTACAAATTAAAGTTCTATTTTAACTTGATGAATATGAGATATAAAATTGTCTTCTTTTGGAAAAAAAGAACATAAATATTCGTAAAAGTGATAAAAAGCTACAATTTGTGTCATTTGAGTTGGCTGTCTCTTACAACTTTCAGCATATAGAAGAAAAACACTCTACTCATCTTCACACAACTTCAAGAAACAAGTTCAGAATCAATTCCTACAATGTAGTTACAGCACAGAACGATTGATCATATCAAACCAATCTAAACCAGAAGCCAACTGGGTACTCAGCCAAACAAGTTACAGTGAAATCACCCAAGTAAGCTTTGCTGCTTCAGTCATTGGCTATTTACACCAAATTAGAACTTGAAAATATAAATCTCTTTCCTCATCGTCTAATAACAGTGGAAAATCGTACTTTCCGCAAAAAGAGTCCTCTGTGTTCGAAAACTTCTAATTTTAACTACGGCACGGCCAAACCAACTCCATACACAGCATAACAGAACACTGACTTGACATTCTTTCTTTGATGTGTCATCTTTCTTTGTGAAATAAAATGATGGCAGGATCTCCCAGCCAAATATTCGCACACTAATGTTAGGGGTTGCTGAGAGATGCCATGGAAGGGCTCAAGGAAAGAACCATACTTTGATAAAGATAGCCAGAGCCAGTTGTAAACAGAATGATGCAACCAGCACAACTGTAAGATCATTCCCCTCGAGATAAGACTTGAGGTTTGCCGTGACAAAAAAGGCTGAGTCAACTCCTGCACCAAGTATGACGATCCATCGGATAATCTCAACTGGGATGATCAACAGAAACTGTAAACAACATAGGGCCAGCATCGGCTGATAAGGTCCTTCAAGGAAGTTCAAAAATCATAAAAGCAGAAGATCTATCGGACACTTACAGAGCACAGAATAAAGATGAAGAGAGAATATCCCCACAAGCACCAAAACTGAATAAGGTTGGCTTTTGATCCTAGGTATTGAAGCAAGAAGTAAAACGCCAACGGCACCACAACTGCATACCCATATACTGAACATGCTGCCACATTAATGTATCCAACGTCAAAGCTCCAGGAAACGCTGCTGTCTGTGTGCTTCTGTATGAGGTAAGTGGCACAATTTCCAAAAGATGCAAGCACAAATACCAATGTGGTCGAGATCCATACAAGCCCATATCTAGGATTTCAGAGTTTAACAAAAATAGCACATTAGGTAATTTGGTGAATATTAAGCCCCTGTTGTGGACTTTGTACACTTGGTAAACGAAATCAATGCCATGCATCTAGTTCTCCAAGAAAAATTAAATTCGTACGACGCTGAATCACATCATTTCACATGGTTTGTTCTACCAATCAATATCTTTTCATCTGGAAGGTAGACACAAGCATGGGGAGAATACAGAAATGATACTTCAAGATAGTTATCGCAGTGCATTAGTATACTTAGGAAAGGAATATCTCAAACTAATATATTTTATCTAAATAGGTAGAAGCAAAGGAAATGAGAGACGGGAGAAACAAAAAAGGCAAGCAAAATGATTTGGAGGTGAGGGAGAAGAGAGATTTCAAACTCACAAATCAGGGTTTGCATCAATCTTGTTGAAAAAATTTCCACCAATAGGGTAGAAAGAGCTCATCAATCTGTTTAGGACAACATCTGAATCTACATCGAAGTACTGTGTGTATGATGAGACACTAAAAACTCCGTGCCAGTGGTTTGAGGGTTGTTGCTCAAATCCTTCTGCAAGAATAGGAAGAGAGGCTATTAGAGGTTAGTGACATCATTATATTAAATACAGCAGCAAATATGTAAGCAACAACAACCAAAAGATCACTGCATTGCTGTTGACATCCAAACATGAGGAAGGATCACACAAGTTCACACTTCCAAGGCCGACTACTAAACAATCAAATGGCAATCATCAGATGCTACATTAAAAAAGCCTACGAGCGTCATTTTTGTGTCTAGTGTTGCGATAAGCACTAAAAATATGGGCATAAGGCCACTACTAATAGATAATCGACCAACAATCATCAGATGCCATAGCTGCATCAAGTTGCCACATTAAATTAAGCTTACAAGCATCGATTTTGCGCCTAGTGTTGCATAAGTAAGAGAATTGTTACCAGGTGGAGTAGAAAGAGATTGGTACCCACGGCTACTGCTTCCACCAACAGTGCTTGGAGGAGGGAGTGCTTGTATGATTGCTTGGGGCGCTACATTTTCCACATAACATTGCACACAAATTTTTAAGTACACTTTGAACTCTAACACAAAATAAATGAAAAACCC
>JANZXR010000118.1:30420-46889 GCA_027575705.1 Erythroxylum echinodendron | reverse complement strand
TCCAAGGCCGACTACTAAACAATCAAATGGCAATCATCAGATGCTACATTAAAAAAGCCTACGAGCGTCATTTTTGTATCTAGTGTTGCGATAAGCACTAAAAATATTGGCATAAGGCCACTACTAATAGATAATCGACCAACAATCATCAGATGCCATAGCTGCATCAAGATGCCACATTAAATTAAGCTTACAAGCATCGGTTTTGCGCCCAGTGTTGCATAAGTAAGAGAATTGTTACCAGGTGGAGTAGAAAGAGATTGGTACCCACGGCTGCTGCTTCCACCAACAGTACTTGGAGGAGGGAGTGCTTGTATGATTGCTTGGGGTGCTACATTTTCCACATAACATTGCACACAAATTTTTAAGTACACTTTGAACTCTAACACAAAATAAATGAAAAACCCTAAAGTAAAAGGTTTGAAAGTTCAAACCTTGATAGTTCTTGGGGTTTTCTCCTTCAGTTACAACAGCCTATTAAATGGTGAACCATAAAAAGTCAGCCGATTAAATCAAGAAGAAACCTCATTTACTTCCATTGAATCAGACAAGGATGATCAAATTAATTCCAGAAAAAGAAAAAAAAAACTCCTCCAAATTACCAAATCTACTAATTAATCCACTTCCACACAAAAAATATAAAAAAAGAAACAAAACCTCGCATAACTGGAAAAAAGCAATAAAAGTAAAGCAAAAACCCAAGAACACTAAAGAATGCTTACAGGTACGGAACCGAGCAAGTGGCTAGTAGGTAGGTTAGTGAAAGATTCGTCCATGTTGATGAGAAAGAGAGGAATAGAAGAGTAATTGAAATCAATATAGAGAGATCAAACTGAATCGCGATTAGGGAATTCCCGAGAACTGGAAAAGAGTTGGGGGAATTGGAAGGGAAGCAAAGTAGTTGACCATTACACGTTAAAGTAAAAGCGCGGTAGTTTGTAGACCACGCGCCAACGGAGAACCGACCCAATGCAGAGACAGATCGTTACTTTACACTCCTTGCACGCTGCGTTCCTCATGGAAGCGATACGGTTGGGCTTAGCTTAAATATTAATAAATTATCTTTTAAAAATTAAAATTAAAATTAATTAATAATAAACAAATTATTAAATACAAGTAATAACTTATAAAATATAACTTTTAATAAATTACTTAATTAACTTAAACTCAACCAAATCAAAATAATGTACAAAATTTACATTTCAAACTTAAAAATTGATCTAAAAAATACTTGAAAATCAATTTAATTTACGAAATTACGAAAAAAACACTTTGAAAGCCCAATATAACAAACTTTATTTGGATTGGGCTTGAATATTTAAATTTTTAAATAAATATTTAACAATTAAAAAAATTTTGCTGATCGCTTGGACCTTTCCAAACCTCGCATATCGGTAAAATTTGTACTCAATTGTTGATTATGAATTAAGAAAGAAAATATACAAGATCGCTTCAAATTTTAAATTAAGATGTTCAAACTTTTCATATACATTGTACAAAAGGATAGTCATCAGATTACTGAGATTTTATGTTAACTATCACGAATCATAGTTCACTATAGTTACGCCAGACAGCACGAAACTCTTCACGGAAGGTGGTCAGTCGGGCTTTGAGGTTTGGTGTTCTGAGGCTGGCATGAAGAACAGTAACTGCAGGTAGACACAGATGCATAAATAGATCTGTCAATTTCGTATGACGATGTTTACAACTTGATGGGAAGGGATGCATATTAGTGAGATTTACCAAGAAGGCCAATAACAAGCGCCCAGACAACATATAATAGAGTGCCAGAGGCAAACCAGAGAACAAAACTGGCTGCAAAAGTAAAATACGAATATGCTATCAGATTATCGGGTGGTTGGAACGCATCTTTACCAGTCATCCACCAGATTTATTGAAAGGAAGAGAGTTGGGGAAATTTTAAAGCTTACCAGTTGAGAACAAGAAGATAAACATTGCGCGAGGTTGCCCGCAGATGTACGTTGATTTTTTGGCCGATGGTCGGCCACGAATAACAGGCCTGTAAACCAACAATTTCATAAAATTACGGTTCATGTTCGTATCAGAAGGAAAAACAAGCATGTTAGGAAAGTAGTAACTCACATGTGCGGCGGCCTCATTTTTGCAGCCAAATGGGGAGAGAACCTCCTCACTGTTCTTGTTACCTTCTCATTGAAAGTAACTGCAAAACTGCCACAGTGGTAACCATTACTAAAAACGCTAAAGAAATAGAATCAAAATATATATATTCAAAACTATCATGTGCGAATTAAAAACAAAAAAGCCAAAATCAGTAGCCTTTTATCATCTAAAAATTAAATGAAATCGTTCTTAACAGGTCGATGGTCCCCAACCAAAACATATTCTATTCCCAGCTCCAAGCCAGAAAATTGCTTCTAAAGTTATGCAGTGGCAGATGGAAGACACTTATTCTTAATACAGGAATCATTAGTGTAGCACATGTGAGTTTTAACCCCAAAATGCAACATTAGAATCTTGCTCATAGATTCCTGGTTGAGTTTCTCTTCACCATTAACTATTCCTTTCCATGTCTGACCCTCAACAATTGCTGAAATGCTATCTCACTAGGGCAAGTCCAAGAAGCAATCAGAGTAACTGAATGAAAGAAAAAGGTCTTGACACCATCACATCCTAAGAGATAGATAGAATGCAAGCTGTTAAACGTCCCAGACATCATTTCTATGGGAACCCTCATGAAATGCTCAAGTAAAGATTCAAAATATAGATAATAGTCCTATCCTTTTACTGTTTCGTAAGAAGCAACCGAAGTAGCAATTGAATCAATTTTCCATCCCATAACCCAAAGTGCCCAAGAGTAACAAATTCAGAGAACTAGCAAAAAGCGTCCTAGCGATGGAACTGCTTGATAAGCAGCTTTTTATGTTTTGCAATCTCAATGTGTTGCATCTTAACAACCTTTTCTCATGAACCCAAAATAAAATATACAACCCTGCTCAGCAGGAGTAATTAAGTAATTAACATAGGTAATAGGTAAAAATTGGTCGTACTTCAAGTGAATTCAGGAAACAAATGCAAGGGGTAACTTGGGATTCACAGATGTTAGCTACCTATCGTTAAAAAAACCAATGCTTAAAGCTGATAAAGCAGCGGCAACAACAGCCAGTGGCCTTGTTATACATGCAACCCCTGAATCAAAACAGTCAATTAGCTGCAAATTCCAGCAACCGGAACTACAAATATATTGGAAAAGAAAAGAACGGTTTCACGAATTACCAAGAATGAAAATCATCAAAATGAAGTAGTTCGTCCTATAGCTGCCAAAAAATGGAAACAAATTCAACTTGCAAGTACAAACAATTCAATTAAAATGAGCACCAAATTATCTTTATGAAAACAAAAGGATGGAGAATGATCTCAAAAAATATAAACGACACAACAGAATCAGAAAAATCATTAATAAAATGAAGTTAGCGAAATTAAATTAGAAAAAGAAATAATTTTTTTGTACTAATTAAAAACAATTTATCACCCAGACATTATTAAAGACTTTTTCCCCAAATTGTTTTCATTAAACCAAACAGAATACAAGGCGACGAATCTGTTTAAGACCCGTAATCCAAGAAAACTGATGGAGCAAGCGCGAGAGAGAGAGAGAGATAGATTACTAGTAAAGATTGCACTTGAGACGGCTAGTCCATTTAGAAGATGCACGAGGGACAGTGAATTTGGAGAAGAATTCGTTGAGAGGACGAGGCGGTGTTGACCACTCCACTTCTCGCAAAGCTCCGATCAGATCTTCCGCAGTTACGTTTCCCCAATCCATCTGAACTTCACTTCTTTGATTAATCAAAAATCAGGAGGTGAAATAGAAGAAGAAATCGGCGGGAAGACGGTGGATATTTGAGTCACCGGCAGAAGTTTCTCCTGTTACAGATTTCCTTACCCTCTTTGTTAAGGATTTTGTTTCATACTTTTATTACGTAATAAAGATTTCTAAGAAAAAAAGATTTCTCAAATTATGAGAGTTAAAAAGATAGCAAAATGTCTGAGCCCGGGTTCGAACCGGGGACCTCTAGTGTGTGAGACTAGTGTGATAACCAACTACACCACCCAGACATTGTTGACGTCTTGACATTGTCAAGGTTCATTATCTATATCTTCCACACAAGTGATTGCTTCATGCCGGCATCAGGAAAGAAAAATATAGTTTAGTTGAATTAAGACTAAATTACATTTTGATCTGTTAAATTGTAATTAAATCGAATCTGACTGAAGTCAATAAGCCTAAGCAATTGGGCTCGCACAAACTTTTATCTTATTTCATTAGTTCATTATCTATTTTTTTAATCTAAAATGGTGTATTATTTTTTAATACGATATCGTTGTACAATGACAATATTACAAGATATAATAAAAGAAATTATATGATAATTACACAAAAATATAAAAAAAATAATAGCTTTTAAAATATAAAGATTGAAATACAAAAGGATATTCATAGGTGAAGGAAAGTGTAGCGACAGGAGTATAGCCAACCCGACCAGTTGATTACAGTTGAATAGCAAACTAAAAACGGATATTTGTACTCTGGAGTTGAGTAATTGAGTTAAAAAGGCTTCAGATCATTGGTTAAAAAAGAAAATTTATGTGCAAATGCAAGATGGGAAGGCAACAGCTCATACCACATCTCTGCTTATGTCCTCTTCCCAAAGGCCCTTCTCCTCTTTCTGGCTACACAACATCATGGGACAGCAAAACCAGGAGCCACAACAAAGAAAAGCATCAGTGCCAACAAAATGATCCAAATCCTTCAAAAATCACCAACAAATATGGAAGTGTTACAGTGAAGAGGAAGCTTAAAGCAATCGGCGGAGCTCCTGATTTTCTTTTTGGAGAGACTTGATTTCTTTCATAAGGTCAGCTTGATTTTCCAGAATTGAGCTTACCACTCTAGACAACTCCGTCTGTTCATTTTCCAAAAAGATTGTGTGAATAAAATTGCACAGGAGAATGAACATATCAATGTCAGCAATGTACACGCACCTCCTGCATATGAAACTGTCTAAGAATTTCAATATGAAGGTTCCTCATATCTTCATGTATGGATCTCTGAAATGAATCTAGAGTTTCTTCAAGAGTACGTTGAAAAAGCTGAAGTGTGAAGGAACTACCCTGCTGTGAATCTTGCTGGGTACCTTTCTGAAGTTGTGCAAGTCCTCCCTGTTAGAATACTAAAATTTAGCACACAATGATTATCTGATGAGAGAAATTAAAGTTAGCAACTTTTACACTTTTCTCACATAAATACCATTACTATTTTGTAAGTAAATGAACATTTGAGACTGTAATTTAGCAAAACAATATTTGATAATAATGCAAGAACATCCCCAAAAAGAAAATGCATAATGAGAGGGCCAAAAACAAGCACACAGCAGATATTAGCTAGCATTCATACGTTCATGGTAGAGACTAATCCAGGTTCTGCACCAGCCAAAGTATCAGACTTTGATAATAAGCTATTCAACAAGTCCTCTCTGGTTTCGGCTCTGGTTTTCTTGACTTTTGGTGAACCCACAGCAAGAGATGTCCCATCACTGAATGAGGAAGTAGTGCTTATTCTCTCAGCATATGAATACCTGCGAGGTAGGTTTAGAGATGCCGGCACATGTGCCTCAAGACTAGCTGATCCTAAGATGTTTTTGGTACCAAAAGCTAGAGATATGGAACCAGAGGGAACTTGTTCTGGCAATCCAATTGGAGTTTCATGGTTGGAAGAGAAATCTCGAGCATTTAGGCTGGAAATATTCATGTTAACACCTGTCAATGAGCTGATACTTGTCAGACTGGTTGAAGATGATGAATCCTGAGACCCAGAAAATGATTCCCCCGATGTCAAAACCCCAGAATTCAAAGTAGCAAATCGAGAAGGCAAATTGAGTGGCTGACGCAGGTGACCAATTTTATCAGATAGCCTCTCACCACCCCAGGCTTCAGGAGGGGTGATGGAAGAATTTTCACTTTTAGAAGATGGAGAAGGGCTAGATCCCCCCAACAATGCGAAAGAAGATTTTGTATCTTCCTGCAAAGAAGGATGAAATACGTACACGTCACTTTTTATTATATCACCACAACAATCCCATAGAGATCAATTATGTGCAACTAATCGTTAGATTTACTTAGAAAGTATCAAAACTTATAGCATAAATTATTAAAAAATACAATATAAACTAAACAAATAAGGACTGAAAAGTAAATTCTTTATTAAGAAGTTCAAATATAAAGTCATAATGATATGCACAAATTTTCAGCATTGATGAATGATAGCATCATGAAATGGTAAATAGTAAAATAGTTGATTGTAAGAATCAAGCAGAGATGCTGCAAATGCAGAGCTTAGAGATGGCAAAATAGTATTTATAAACAAACCTACTTTTCATCCTTTTGAAACATTTCACTCAGGATAAAAGTTCGCACACCTGTTTGGGAGTTGAACCGGCTTTCCAATCAAATATTGGATGATCATTGGCCCTATCCTCTGCAAAAGGGAACCTCCTACCAGATGAAGAAAACGAGGATGAAGTCTTCCTATCAATAGCTAAATTATCTTTCTTCAAACCCTCATTGTCCATCCATAATTTATCAAGTGAGGGCGTGATGGGCTGAACGTCAACAAGTGGGGAGAAGACCTCCATTTCATCCTTCAAATTAACACCAAATCGAGGAGCATGCAATCTTGCCAATGATGCACCAGGCCACAAATGACTTCTCTGGGGTGTTTCTTTTTCCAAAGATAGGTTGGTTATGCTTGATGCAGATGCACTACCAGTTGTGATTAGAGATGTTTCCACAGAGATACCTGTGCGGCCTGCATTACGAGAACCAGATACCGCTGTGGATAGTGCAACAGAAGTTGATATCACTGAGGGGAGTGGGTCAGGCATAAGGATGGAATCTTCGACTGCACCTCCCAACAGAGCTGTCTCTGCAGTACAGCTGTCCTCATTTACAATTACTGGTTTTGATCTTTGCCAGCACAAACTCGTAACAGCCTGTTTGATATAGAATATGTGCAATACCACATTATAGAGGAAACAAAAAACAATGTAATATTTAAAAGCTGTGACTCAAAGAACAATTGAAAAACGATCTTTTGTGCATAAAACAGCTTTCAGAGTAACGTACAGTGAAAACAAAGAATATTGATTTTGTAAAATCATAGGAAGCCTTTTATTTAGTGACCATTATGGGACTCAAAAGCGCAGTCAATGTAGTGATGTACAATTTGAGGAGTGGGACATTTAGCATCAAGCTTGATGAAATAGAACGCCTTTACATTACAGAAGTAACTGTGAGGTAAAAAGAATCCACCTCTGAACTATTATAAGCACGAAGAACAGTATAAGGCTTGAGACTTCGACGAACATCATAGAACACGACCCGGCCACTGCTAGTTCCAGCTGCTAGAACCCAACCATTGTCCGTGTATGCCAATGAAGAAAAGGGAGCTTCATATGCAATGCAAGATGAGGGTCTTCTAGACCCTGCATCATAAGTGTATAGCTTTTTATCCAGCCCAACACTAGCTATTATCTGTTATGGAAAAACAGTGGAGGCAAGAAAATGGTTGTCCAGTTCATCAAAAATAAATGGAGGGTTAGTTGGACGATAAAAAATGAGAAAGAGAGAGATAAGGACCTTGTCACTTGATGGTGAGAAGCTAACACCAGCAGCTGGTGCCGAATGTTGTTTCAACCAAGAGACCTACCAAGAAGCAAATAGAAGGAACCATTATGTGTTTCAATCACAAGAAAATTACATTATAATGTAAAAGAACCGTACAAAAAAGAAACATGAAGCCATAAAACTGAGGCCTTTCTGAATACAAATGCAAAAGAATACTAAGAACTTTTTCTCCTTGAGGTCTTTCTATGACACAAAAGCAGCTATAATTCCAAGATAAGGATCTACCCTCAAAACAGCTGCCGAGATATGAAATGAGCCAATGATGTATGAAAGTCATTCTAATGTAGGAACTCATCAAGTAATGCTTTAGTTTTGGATTAACAGTACAAACCTTTGGGTTGCGACCAGTTGTATCCCATAAATGTACAGATCCATCATCACCTGCAGTAACCAATAGATGCCGGCTAATCCGAGAATAATCAAGCACCCTCAGCACCTGATCTTAAAACCACCAGACAAGCTATTAGCAACAAAAAAAAAAACAAAAATAGAAACAAAAAACATCCTAATTCGACAAACTAAACAACCTGTTCATTAGGATCCTTCAGTTCTGCTGCCCTAGCACCAGATGCCAGGTTATGAAGAATAAGATCCCCACTTAAACTTATAGAAGCCAGATGCTCATCTTTACAATTGTACATAGCACCTGTTATTGTAGTGGTATGACCCCTCAACCATTTAATACAGCGCTTCCTCTGCAGATCCCATATCCTTACAACTTGCCCACTTCCCCCAGAACATATGTATCTGGAACCCTTGTTACTAAAGCTAATAGCTAATATAGATTCCTACAGACACATATCAAAAAATTAAAGATAATGCATTTGAGCAAGGAAGCCCTCACTCTCAATAATATCAACACAGAAGCAAAGAGTTAACTGCAAATAATGTAACATGCAAAAGAAATCATCACCTCAATATTATCTCCACTATCGGTCCCAGAAACAGGAATCGTCCCCATATTCTGCCCATTTTTCCTCCATAACGACACCTTCTTGTCGTCTCCAGCACTCGCCAACACCAAATCTGAGAAAATCCGGAGATTTTTACTAACTAATGAATTACCACCCAATCTCCAAGCAATTACGCAAATATACCCAAAACTTGAAGATCAAAGACACAATTCGTATTAAATAAACAAAGAAAATGTAAAGAAATAGTGAGTGAGACTGACTAGTGTGATTCCACTTGACTGAGTTGACCAGGAAGCCAGGTGAAGGAGTGTAAGTTAAGATACAAGGGTCTCCAGTTCCGACCGTCGTATCGAACACCTTCACTGTGTCGCCGCCACATGCCGCCAGTAGCAGCCCCGTTGATGGATCCGCCATCTTCCCCGACAAATGAAGAAGATCCGCTTCAAAAATTCAAATCTTTACTTCCTTCTTTTTTCTGCGTCATTTATTACATTATAACACCACTAAAATATAGAATCACAATTTGAATTCATATTTCCATTAATTAATGTTACGAATGCCGTAATAAGTCTATCAAAATAAATTTTGGTACGATATTATACTGATATCGATTAATATTAGATACTGCTTTAGATAACTTGTTAAATTTATAAAATGATCTTTTAATTTTTTTAAAAATTGCAAAAATAGTCTATTGTGATATTGTACCGTTGTACTTTATATTTTAAATTATGTTTCTAAAAATAAAAAATAAATAATAATCATAAATAATATGAAATAATAATAATTTTCAGATATTTTACATATAAATAATAACTAAAATTTATATTAAAAAAGGCGATCATTATCATACAAATATAAAATTATGAACAATATAAAGTATTTAAAATATAATAATTTTAATTTTTATTATATAATAAATAATAATTATATCAAACATCTAATAAAAAGAATAATAAATATCCTTAACTCTCATATTATAATAATTTACAACAAGAATTCATGATAAAGAAACAACAAAATAGAATTAAAATATGAAATAAAAATATATATTATTTAATTTATTATTAATTAAATATATTATATATTTGATTAATTAAAATTAATTGTTATTAAAATTATAAATATATTTATAAATTAATTTATAATTATTAATAAATATAATTAAAATTTAAAATATTTTTAATATATATATATATCAAATAAAATTTGATTTAATAATTAAAAACGTATAAAATAAATATTAGTTTATAAATAATAATATTTAAATTATTTATTTTTAAAATTTAAAAATTTTATTAATACTTTATTAATAAATATGATATAAAATATTTAAAATTTTAATTAAAAAATATTTTAAATTTTTATTTATTGTATAATTATTATTAGTAATAAAATATTTATTTTATTTTAAAAATAAAAATTTTAAAATTACAATAAAAGTTTAACTAAATAACAAATTAAAAATATTTGAAAAAAGAAAAAAAGGGAGGGTAAAAAATTTGAATATTTTATAACTTAGTTTTTATATTTTTTAAAATTTTCAATACTAACAAATATATATCTGATATTTATAATACCAGTTGGTACAAATTGATATTTAAATTCGATACTAAAAATTAATATTTCGTAATATTCTCTGGCCAAGCTGGTACAGTAAAGATTTCATAATACTGCATATAACACGCGAAACCAAAATTATCTTGAATATTAGCACATTCCTATCCTTCTTTCCGATTCTTTTATCCTGCCTTAGTAAAATGATTTAAAATCTTAAACCAGTAATAAAAAATAAATAAGATACGGTTGATATTACATTATTATAAAATAAATTAAAAATTAAATTAAATTTAAGAATTTGAAGTATATTTTTAAAAAATTATCCTTATTTTTAACAAAAATTTTGAAGTTTAATTAAATAAAAATTAATTTATAATAATTTATTAATTTCAACAATAAAATAAATAATTAATAAATTGATTAATTTTACCAACAAAATTTATTCAAATGGATCAAAAAAATGTAAAACTAAACAAAAAAATTAGTCGAATCAATAAGTTTTTTTAATCATTGCATTAATCGGGTTTTATTTTAAGTTGACAATGAATTGCCCAGGACTAATTCTTCCTTGCGTAATTTCAATTTGATCTGATTTTAAATTCGTCTCGATTAAAATCAGATCAAATTGAAATTAAACCATATTTTACTGATTAAAATAACATTACTTTACCAAATCGACTAAGATTATTTTGGGTCAGTCGAGTTGAGTTAAACCCAATCTGCTAATCTTAAGCATATTTCTGCATTTGCAATGCATACACACTTCTATGATTTAACTTCTTTTAACGATGGATTTGTTTGTATGGTGAATTATAATTATATTTGTTCTAACTTAGGGGGTAATAACTAATTATATTCAATCACTTTGAAAGAAGTTGCTGCTTTTGTAATTCTCATAATGCGTTTGATGAATTAATTTAAGTCGAGATAAGTTCAACAACCTATGGTAGATTATGTGTTTTATTACCGAATGCATTAATACTATTATTAAATTAAATGTTTCAAAAATTAGACTACAAAATAAAAAGTTAAAGATATGAATTAAATCATCTAAATATAATTAAATGACTATATTTATTCACAAAAACTTAATTTTTAATTAAAAATTATTCAATAAAAATATTTTAATTTAAAAAATGATTAGTTTATCACAAAATTGACCAAGTAATTTTTAACAATAAAAATTATTAAAATAAAATAAATTTAAAACTTAAAACTTAAATAAAAAAATCAATTCAATTTTATACTTTAATCCTTTTATGTAAACAATTAAAATATTGCAATTATTATAACTCAGACCCTAACAAAAGAAATTTAACTGCCACATTAAATGTTCTGTTCCAATTAGTCTGTTCCAACTTTATTCTATTAAATCTCATCTATATATTTATCTAGAACTCACATAAACATGTAAATAAGATTTAATAAAACATAACACCATAACCGATACAGAAGATTTAATTCTTATAACTTTTTTCAATTTTACTATAAAGTTAATAACGAATACTTTTATAGCAATAAGATTTGTAATCGATACTTTCAAATTACACCAACCAAATTTTCAATTGCATACAATTACTAGTATATTAAGTTTTCCCTAAAAATTTACTCTCAAATTAGTTTGATTAGCCAAAAAGATTGCCACAGAGAAAACGTATACAAAGGGACATTTTGTCACTTTACTTTGGACCATACGGCCGAAGACGAAAAGTTGTGTGCAAGTCAAGACGAATACAGCCATAAAACTTCGACCCTTTGATTCAAAGAATAAATAAATGGAAAGACAAGAACAGAGCCGGCAATATGCAGGCGCCCATATTTGTTTGACAGTATTGTACGCCAAGACGCCATGATCACTCAATCAATTTTAAGCTTTCAAAGCACAAGAGAAGATAACAAATAAGTTCCTAAATAAGCTTATCACTTACTTGGAAAACCAAATATATGTAAAGCATCAATCTTCAAATGATTAAGAGATTCAAGCTAGGATATAAATGTCATAAGAGTATGAACCGTTATACCTTCACTCTGACCGGCAACAAAGTTAAGTTGCTCCTCGGCGTGTCAAGAGTATAAATGGGGGTCGAGTTGTCGTGATGGCCAATAATTTAAGGCTGCCAAGCACTCACAAATTGGTAGGAGGCAATATATATAGTTATATACTGCAAAGCGTAGCTACTTACGCAATCACCTTGAGTCTTGCAACACTAATTTCATTCAACCATCTTATAGCATGAGAAAATGCATAAATCAAGTTCAAGTAGTGTACTGAGTCCCAGCGATTGAAACCACTTGGGCAGGCAAAATTAGCCGCCTTTTTAACTGCTTAATCTGCAATTAAAACTTTAAATTACAAGGCCAAATATACAAAACGTGACGATATGGAAGTACTACAGAAAAGGTAAGGATACTTGAAGACAAAGAAGAAAAAGTAAATAGACAATTCCTTCCATCCCTTGGTATCCACTTGCCAGATATCCCGTTGTCACACCTCGATGAAACTTTTCCCAATCAACTTGTGGATATTAAGTTGGAAGTAAATGTTCCTCCTATAGACGGGAAGACAAAATCCCCACATTCTTCGATTTCTGGTAGCTATCTGCATTATTTGGAATCACCAACAAAATAAAATACTAAAGCTGGAAAGGGCTGTTTGCCAAACCAATGGCAATCATTGGAAGCCATCTGTAATCCCAGCCTAAAGCACCAGATTTAAGCTAGCAATTCAAACAAATAACAGAATAATGATTCAAAAATCTTAGTTCATCCATTGGCAATAATGACTTCTCATAAACTAACAAGAAGAAGAACGTGAGAAAAATAAAAAAGAAAACAGTTAGTTTTCTCCAATTATTTCAAGATCATGTTGAAAAGATAATCATCTGTTTGTTGATATGAACTAGTGAACCATAAGCATTAGAACCAGGTATCGTTCTTCATTTTAACAAACATATGGTCATTGGTTTAACTCGAATATCTCGAGTACATGTTCTCATAAGTAGCCAAATAATCTCAAGTGGACATGCAGCATCTTGAAAATTTACAGCTTCTGCTAAGCACAAATATCCTCATCTAAGGCATGAAAAAGCCAAAAATTCTTCAGTAGTAGACACAAGGATGGTGTTGCAAAACATTACAAAGCATGTCAACATTTGACATAATCGAATGCCAATTCCAAACATAATAATTTGCCAATGTCACTGCACAAACACAGTAGCTTTATCCTCTGAATGAATTGTTACAAAACCAAATCTTCAGGGTCACCATATTGATATTCTATGAAAATTTTATGCAAACCAAAAAGATGCTTTGGAAAATCAATCAAAGTTCAAATCCATGTTATTTGATATTTTCTGTATCCATTTACCCTTTCCTTATTTGTTTTAGAGAGGAAGGAAAGCAAAAGAGGGGATCATAATATCTTGAAGAAACCAAGACAGAACTTTAGGGCATTGTGTTAAACTGAAGTTCCTGAACTCTTTGAGAATCGGCAACTAAATGAAAAAAGAATAAATCCCAAAATTAAAGGTGATCCATGCTTTCCATGCTACCAACCATTGAAAACAGTACTAAGAGGCTCAACATTATGCCTTTTAGATCTTAGGCATTCACATTCATGTATTCAGCATTTCAACAAAACATGTGTTATATGGCCAAACGAAAATAACTTAACAAGAGAAAAGAAATGTAAACAGCAATTCCCAGAAATCAAACCCAATCATTTCTGACAGCAATGAGACATGTAAGTTGAGAGATAAAATTGCCAAAACCATAATCATGGGCAAGAACATAAGACCATAATCAGATTGTCATCCCTGCTAAACTGTGGGAACAATATATGAAGTATTTAGCTGACCTTCTTAAGACCATCTGTTCATAGTTTGGGGGACTATTAAATTTTGTTGGACATCATGAATTTAGCCTTTTTCTCAGCAGGCTTCAGAATTTGAAAGGAGCACATTAGGTTGTCATCCACGCTCATCATAGCACCGGCATTATCAAATTCACCGCAGTAGTTGGGTGCTGAAAATATGGTCACAAGCTGCCTTTCAGCAAAGAACTCGTATCCATCTTCCACAACCTGGACCAAAGAGGTCATATTAATACATGGAAACAATTGTTGGTTCCATTATAAGTCTGCAAAAAAGGAATAACTCAGTCTAGCTCAACAACCTGATGTGCACGGCATACAAGGTCCAAATCATGCTTTGCTAAGAAATCCGACACCCTATCAGGACCAAAGGTATACGAAACTCCTCTATCATTCATCCCCCATCCCTTAACATCTCTACCAGGATCTGACCAGAGCAAATCACAGAGCAGGCCAGTGTCTGGAACAGCAATTGGCCGAGGTAAATTCCTAATCTGATCCAAATCTGTCAAATCAGGGGAAAGACCACCATGCATACACAATATTTTGTCATCTATGAGAGCAGCAACAGGAAGGCAGTTAAAGCAGTCAGTAAATGATTTCCAAAGCCTGACATTGAACCTTCGCTTACACTCATCGTAAAATCCATATATTCTATTAATAGAAGCACATTCATGGTTTCCCCTGAGAAGAAAGAAGTTCTCTGGATATTTAATTTTGTAGGCAAGTAACAGGCAAATTGTTTCCAAGCTTTGTTTGCCACGATCAACATAGTCCCCTAGAAACAAATAATTTGCTTCAGGAGGAAAACCCCCGTACTCAAAGAGCCTCAACAAATCACTATACTGACCATGCACGTCACCTGAAAGAACCAGTATTTTATGTTATAACGTTAGAACGAGGAATCTGGCCAAAATAGAATTCAAATATATATCAGTGAAAAGTAACCAACAAGCACGCAAAACCCAAAGTTCCATTTAAGCTTACAATTAGTGGAGGGATCATACTATTCTCCAAACTTAAACAATACAAAAGGAACGGTACTAGTTGCTGGCCTTTTATGGTTTCTAAGATCAGATACACTCGCTAACATACATTCCTCATAAGGGTTCATGTAAAATTGAACAATCAATACTTCTTTTTCAGCGAATTTCTACGCAATGAAACAGTACACAAGTTGCACAACCCATGGTTTGCAGAATAACAAAAAAACAGCCAAATCACATGAGTAATTAATTAACATCTATCTCGATCAATTTCGAAAAAAGAACATCAACAAAAAAAAAAGGAAGAGAAAACCCTAAAATATGAGCAAAAAAAAAATAGCTGACCGCAAATCTTGATAGGGGCTTCGAGCTCGAGCAAATTAGGCTGTTGAATGAAGATGTCTTTAGAAGCGAGACAAAGCTGCTTGATCTCAGTCTCCGATAGTTGAACCTGCTTGCCAGGTCTGGCTGATCGGACCTCTGTGAGCCGTCTGATTATATCATCTAGTACGGCAGGGTCCATAGTCGCCGTCGGTCCTTGAGTGGCCATCGGATCTTTCTTTCCCTTCTTCCCCTCTGACTTGCGACGGCTCTGCTCTGCTTTCTCCGAAACGACAAAACCCTAGAGATTCATGATATGAACCAAAAAGCGTTGACGATAGACTTTCGGACTATTTGTGAAGGGGTTCGTGCTTTGTGGGTTTCAATTTTTTTCTCGGAAAATTTAAAAGGAAAAGAAACAAGAATGTGATTGTGTGATGAATTTTAATTTATATTATATATATTTTGTGAAGATTGAAGCGTGTCGTGCGTTTGGGAGGGGGAGGGAAAATATCCAAATTATGGAACATCGTCATGTACTCAATGTTGCGAATACCGTTTCGAATTTAGTATCGAGTTGAGTTCTGAAACGATACTGTACTGGTATCGGTCAATACCGGGTACCATTTCAGGCAATTTTTTATATTTATGAAATAGTCCCTAAAATTTTTAAAATTTACAAAATAGTCCACTGGTATATTGTACAGTTATATACTGTACAGTTTCCTGTTTACAAGTTTACATCAACCCTATTTCTAAAAATCATAATAACAAATAATAATCACAATTAGAAATTTAATATAAAATAACAATAATTTTTAAATATTTTACATATAAATAATAACTACAATTAATATGAAAAAAGACAATCATCATAATATAAATATAAAATAAGAATAATAGAAAGTATTTAAAATATTACAATAATACAATTTCAAATTTTTAATAAATAATAATCACATCAAAACATTCAATACAAGAACAATAAATATCCTTTAACTATTACAATTTCATTGTGACGAGGAAACAATCAAGTTGAAGTCAAACCTGAAACAAAAACATTTACAATTACATCACATATATAAAATTTAA
>JANZXR010000118.1:0-25910 GCA_027575705.1 Erythroxylum echinodendron | reverse complement strand
CGGTAATTTTACCGACGGTAAGAAGTGTTTCGTCGGTGAATTTAGCTTCGGCCGAATCACCGACGTTTTCTTCCGTCGGTTTATTCCGTCGGTAAATATATTTACCGACGGTATATTGTCTTTTTCCGTCGGTAATTGCCGTATGTAATTTACTATTTTCTTGTAGTGAGTGTCTTTAAAAAACAGTGGATATAAAAATATTATTATTTTAAATTTTAATCTCATTAAATTTTTTTTAAATATTTTACTCCCACTTAAAAAACTTTAAATATTTTACCTCCACTAAAAAAAATTTCTGAATCCGTACTAGCCCGTCATATTTGTTTTAAAAAAACTATAAAAATAACAAAACGACATTATTTTATGGCCCGCTCAACCATGATCTATGGCTCGATTGGGCCAACAATGATCAGCCCGTAACCTAGTTCACTGGGCCAAAATCGGGCCCAACAGGTTTTAACATCTTTAGATGAAGTGATGAGTATATCAACAATATTGCTTTTATGGCTTCATATTTTGTGCGTTTGTGTTTCAACTTAGAAGTCATAAACGTTAAAGGGTACCTTTCCGAACACACAAGATCTTCTGTTTTAATTACGATGTTAACTTACAATAAAATAATAAATTGTGCCTATCTGATAAGGTAAGGCTGCATACTATCATATCTTTTCAAAATTTGTGTAAGTGCAGAATTTAGCTAAGGGATGACGATGACGATGACGATGCCAATAACAAAGAATAAAACAATAAATTATAACTAATCAATATTAACATATTTGAAATTATCTTTTAATTTTAATCATATTATGCAAATATTTCAAGTAAATTTCAATTAATATAATCATGAATTTTATAGATAAAAATTAATTTTAAAAAATCTACATTTGACAATTAAAAAATTCAAAATATTATTTTAATTATACTAAAATTTTTAATTGTTCATTGTCTCATTCACAGCATACTCGAGGCCAGTAGTACACAGGTGATCCAGAAGAACTGGCCCATGGTGCATCCGCAATATTGACACAAATCAAGGGGCCATTTTCAAGTAATGACGGTAGGTTAACCTTTTTCAAGTAATTTTCGCGCCATTTCTCTCTCCAGACGAAAGGGAAAGGCCTCCACCGTTGGCTTCAATATTCTCCGCCTCATCAGATTCCCTTAAAAAATCCGATCGCTTCAACTTTTTATTCCTTCTTTTCGCAAGCCAAGAATCTCTTTTTCTCTTTCAGATTCTCCTCTCTTTTCTTTTCTTTTTTTTTTGTTGGATTTTTTTGTTATCTGTTTGGATGGATCGTTGCTTTTTAATGGAGGATGCCTCCTGTTGCGTTGTTCCTCTCTTCTCTACTCTTCCTTTTTTTTGTTTTTCTCTCTTCTTCGCATCTGTCGTTTTCTTAGTTTACCGGGTGATTTCTATACATACCTTTAGCTTCTTCGTTCTTCAATGGCACCTCCTTCGTCTCTCAACTACACCTCTAACCCCTGCGTTTACGGTACGATCCTCTGAACTCCTTTTTCAGTTGATTCCGAAAAATTTTTCAGTCTTACGTTTATTGGTATGGAAATTGAAGATTTGGACGTTAATTAAGCAGGGGACTTTGTTTCTTCGTACGCAGAGAGGAAATCGCGGCTTATGAAATGGCTGAGTAAGCTTTTTAAGAGTGGGTCTAGTCACGGTGGTGGTGGTGGCAGTGGCAGTGGCCGACGTCCACAGGTTATCGGAGACGAGAACGTGATGTGGCGTGCGCCGGCTAGACCTCTGGTAATTTTACTATTTATTTTCCCATTCTGATATGATTTTCACCATAGCTTACGTCATCGTCTCGAGAATCTTATATAGGTTAATTAACTCGTTGACATCTAAATGATGCGATCCTAAAGAAAATTTTGTGTAAAGTTACATGCATATATCTTAACTTTTCACAAGCTTTGTTCCTTACGTAATTATATATATAATCCCTTAATTACTGTATAAAGATGTTTCATGTGAACAATTTGTTTCCGAACAAAACTTTACTTTATATGCAAGCCACATGGCTTATGCAAGGGCTTTATTCAGAATTGTTATTTATTTGGAAAGAACAAGAAAGTTTCTGGTTTTCTAAATCAAAATCTTCTTTTCGCAAGATTCCCGCGTCAGTTAAGTGATCATGCAGCGTTTGATGACCTAAGAATAGCAAGACTCACTGTTTACCCGATACTTTCTTGACATTGTGATCAGTGGTTGGTTGTGTTTGGATGTTAGAGTGAGTTGATTCGTTTAGGGTAACTACACTGAGCTCTTAACCTCTTTTTAATGTTAGTTCTTATGTTCTAAAAATTATTATTTATTTCTCTTTTGATCATCACTCAATCTTATGGGGACCCTTGCGTGTTTATGGTAGAGTAAGTAGTTTATTTATACACACTTGCAAAATGTTTAACAATCCACTGCTATGTTACAAGCTCAACCAATCGCACAGCCAAATCTTCTAGGCAACAACTGTCACTAATCAATTGGATTTGGTATTATTAATATGATCTTTTGATTCTCAGCAGGACGATCACTCTAGGGCTGAGAAGGAGAAGGAAGATCTGGATCAAGCCATTGCACTTTCCTTGGGTGATGATTCGAGAAGACCAAATGGTCCGTCTCTATCCCCTTGGGACTCTTAAGTTCAAGGCACGCAAGTTCTTACTTGTACTTTAGTAGGGGTTCGTGTTAACTGACAGCGATTGTTGAGCAGGGTGTCGGTGGAGAGGAAACAATGATGACCAACTAACTGGGGCTCTTCCTGATAGTTTTAATCCTTCTTTATATCCTCCTTTTGCCCCCGCCCACTACTATCCCAGGAGTTATAGGTACAGTGTTCAATTGGAGTTGTGATTTACAATCAGCTGACACCCCATACATTTTCTCGATCATGGATGTCTATCTTCAAGTTCAATAACGAAATTCAAGATGCTTTCATGCTAAAATCTTCTGCTTTCATGTTAGTGTGTAATCTGATTACTTTTGGGAATAAAAAGGGCAACACAATCAACTGCAAGGTTGACGCTCTTTAAAGTCTCGAACATATATTTTGACTTGTAATGGATATTTATGCCTGCATCATGTAGAATGTGTGGAGGTTGCAATCGTGACATTGGTTATGGCAATTATTTGGGATGCCTGGGAAAGTTTTTTCACCCAGAGTGCTTCCGTTGTCATGCTTGTAGTTATCCCATTACAGAGAATGAGGTAGTTTCTTTTTCTTGAATCTGTACCTTTCTTTCTTCCAAAAGAATGAGTATCGTTATCTGGGTTTTCTTTCGTCAAACTGTTAACTTGCTTTTTCTTTTTCTGTTGAACCAAGTTTTCTTTGTCAGGGAAGGATCCCTATCACAAGTCTTGTTTCAAAGAGCTGACACATCCCAAATGCGAAGTCTGCCACCAATTTGTAAGATGATGCTAGTCTGATTCATATTAACTCTAATGTTATGCGTCTAGTGTCTATGTAGCACCTTTTATGAACTTAAATGTCTTAACTGCATACATTCTGAAGACAACGGAAGCCTATCCCTTCTCAGTTGGCTGTTCCACTTGTGACACTTGTCAGGACTTTTGTCTATCATTCCTGGCGTCAACTAAAACTATCTGAAAGTCGATACGTTCTTTGTTTTGGGTAAAACATGGTTTTTGGACTTTATAAACACCCGCAGTATTTCTTCAGTAAACAGAGCTTACGGTGTATAATGAGATTAAAATCCACCGATGTTCTGAAGAACTTGACATCCGAATTGCAATTTGGAGATTCTGAATTTAACAGTACATACGATCTTATGATTCATGGAAGAATACTTAAAATAATAGAATGTAATCTTAATTGTTGTTTCCTTTGGCATAACTATGAAATTAAGAAAAGTGTAAGCAGAGTTCGTAGCTAGCTTCGTTAAAATCTGTTTGAGGGTAGCCATTACTCTTTTAATTCAGGAGATTGTGCATATTTTGCAACTCGGTTGCTTTCTTCATCATTGAAATTTGCTGAAATTGGCCGGACTTAATTGCATATTTTTTTAAGGAAAAAGAAAAGTGACGTTTAGTACAATTTGTAAACTTTTAATTTGACTAGTGTGCATATCCCAGCAAATGCACCCGACTTGATTGAGTATCTGTTTTCTTGGCAAAAGAAGTACCTTTTACTATAATCTGTAAACTTTTAATTTCACTAATTTGCAGATCCCAACAAATTTAGCTGGCTTGATTGAGTATAGATGCCATCCATTTTGGTCCCAAAAGTACTGTCCAGCGCATGAGCATGACGGTACAGCTCGTTGCTGTAGTTGTGAACGACTGGAGGTACTTACCCCAGAAAATGTAATAAATCTCTTACTATTTTGGAGAATGAAATGAATTCAATACTGATATTCAGATTCTGTAGTCTTGTAATGCAACATACTATTCTCTGGAAGATGGGCGAAGCTTATGCTTAGAATGCATGGAATCTGCTATTATGGACACTGGTGATTGCCAACCTCTTTACCATGCCATCAGGGACTATTACGAGGGAATGAATATGAGGCTGGATCAGCAAATTCCGATGCTTCTTGTTGAAAGACAAGCACTTAATGAAGCTATTGTTGGGGAAAAGAACGTAATATACGATCTCTTGGTCTATATTTTGGGCGTATTACTTCCACGTTTACTTATGTCATGATATGGTTTGTACCAGGGCTACCATCACATGCCTGAGACAAGGGGTTTATGTCTTTCTGAGGAGCAAACTGTTACAAGTGTATGATGTCATGGCTGTCTGGTTTTGTTTTACTAACCTAGGATGTGTAACCAAAAACTTAACATGGTGTTTCCTCATCTGATTGATTTGATTGTACATAGATACAAAGAAGGCCAAGAATTGGAGGCCACAGACTAGTAGGAATGAGAACCCAACCCCAAAAGCTGATCAGGAAATGTGACGTCACAGCAATTCTTGTGCTCTATGGTCTTCCAAGGTAATATTACTTATTTTTTGCGTGAGGCAAACTTTTCTACTTGCAGTTAGGCCACACATTGTGGTTTACTAAAGCCTTAAGAGTTTAAAACCAAGCAACATATGCATAAACGTTTAGGCTCAAAAACCTTAAGAGGAAATCAGTAAGTTGTTCTTGAAAGTAATTCGGACACCTGTGTTCTTCTGAAATAGTTAATCTATTTGTTGTATCGGGCGGTTGGATTTTAGTATATCGGCCTTTAATTTTGGCACGGGCAGAAATTGATCCGTCTTCTTCTTGTTGGGATATTAACCAACTTCAGATTATGCCGAAATTTGTTTGCAATATACATGATGTTACTCTTCATGTCCTGAGAATTCCATTAATTGGGATTGATTTGCATCAATCTTTTGTTGGATATTTTTGGTGGATGTAGATTGCTAACAGGAGCAATTCTTGCCCATGAGTTGATGCATGGTTGGTTACGACTTAAAGGTAGAAAGACAACCATCTCGATGGTCTCCTTAGGGTTTTTGTTTTTCCTTTCTTGCATAAAGCACTCTACTCCATTAATTTCTTTCTACACAAAATCAGGATATCGTAACCTAAATCCGGAAGTAGAGGAAGGTATCTGCCAAGTACTCTCATATATGTGGCTTGAGTCAGAAGTGTTGCCAAGATCCAGAGGCATGGCATCTACATCAGTAGCTTCCTCTTCATCATCTGTTTCAAAGAAAGGTGGCAAATCTGATGTGGAGAACAAATTGGGTGAATTCTTCATGCACCAAATTGCTCATGATGCTTCGACAGCTTATGGTGAAGGATTCAGAGCAGCTAATGCTGCTGTTAACAGATATGGTTTACGTCGCACCCTGGACCACATTCACTTTACCGGCAACTTCCCGTTGTGAAATTGAAACCAAAACAACAACGGTCATGTAGTTTCTACTTCATCTGATCATCTCTTATTCTCATTCTACGCTATTATTATACTCGTGAGGCGGATGCAACTTGTCGTCTTGATATAGTATCACAACACCCCACTTTTCATGGGTTCTCAAATCCAATAATATCGTTTCTATTATGCCCTTTAGTATCCACGATCTTGAAACGATACATTACATGTTTCTATTTAGATGCAGAGAGTATCATTCTGTGAAATAGATTGGTTAAGAGTATCCGGTGAAGACGAAGTCAGAGAAACACAAAGCTTAGTAAATCTAGTCATGTAAAACAAGACAGAATCATAACATATCATATTTCTGTTCACTAAAGTGTATTTTTATTATATCAGCTCCCAGAACAAATCTGCTCTTGCTTCCTGTTGCACGGTCTTTTGATTCGGTTAAAGAAATAGGAAAAGAAAAAGCAACAATCTTTCAAGTCTTCCACTTCCTAAGAGTCAAGCTTTGATTCACTATATGGTCAAAGCAATTGCTGACAAATAAACATATTGACAATGTGATGGTTTCCAATAAATCAATTGAATAGTTTCACAAAATCTGGGCAGAAATTAACTTACATAAGTTGGAAATACATAGAAACAATACACACTGAACTTACAATAGGAAATATGTTCCTTAATTAGAACAACAGGCTCTTCTGTTGGTATCTCCAGACATGTTGGAAACATTTATTGTAGTGCCTTGAGGAAGTCCAGTTGAATTAGCTGCTTCTTGTGCAGCCAGAGCTTTCTTACTAATAATTTGATAAATATCCAATAAAATGGTCTGAAATGCCTTCTCTACATTGTATGCTTCAAGTGCTGAAGTCTCCAGGAACGACAAACACTCCTTCTCAGCCAATGCTTGAGCATCTTCTGCAGCAACTGCTCTCAGATGGTTAAGATCAGACTTATTACCAGCCATCATTATGACTATGTTAGAGTCTGCATGGTCCCTAAGTTCCCGGAGCCACCTTTGGACGTTATCAAAGGTTTGTCTCTTTGTTATATCATAAACCAAAAGTGCACCAACTGCACCTCTGTAGTATGCACTTGTTATGGCTCTATACCTCTCTTGTCCTGCTGTGTCCCATATCTGCGCCTTCACTGTTTTCCCTTCTACCTGCACCAAACTATTATATCTTAAATTTCAAAACAGCGAACGATTACGATAATTGCGGACGATACCGAGATAAATCATACGAAATGTTGGTTTCAGGATGGCTTAAAAGTCTGATAGAGATAGTTCTTTCTTGATCTTCACGTTCAATTTCTTTAGAAATTCATGTTTGGAGGTATGAAAAACGAACCTGGAGAGTTCTTGTAGCAAACTCAACGCCGATGGTGGACTTGGACTCGAGGCAAAACTCGTTACGAGTAAACCTGGAAAGGATGTTGGATTTACCAACCCCAGAGTCTCCGATCAGTACGATCTTGAATAAATAATCGTATTCATGATCCACCTTGTATGCCATTTCTTCTTCTTCTTCTTCGTTTTCTTCTTTTATCTTTCAGACTCACTGACTTAGTCGTTTCTTAGAAAAGAACAAAGGGGGGGGAAAAAAAAAACACAGGAACCGAACCAACTTAACATAAAAGAAGAGAGGAGAGTTTAGTTTTTTTTTTTTGGTGTGTTTTTGTAAATTGGAGTTTGAGAATGCTGTTCCTTGTACATAGGAACGACAAAGAAAACAGAATAACGGAAAAAACGGCATTCGCAACGGATCTTTATTTGGGTCTATTCTAAAGAAACGTGAGGTCTCTTTTCAACCACATAAAGACATTTACATACAACAACACTTATAGATGCTTGACATTTATTACATATAATTATAATGTCAAAAGACAATTGTTTGATAAATTCTACTACAATTTCAGATAAATTTTTTATTTCAAAATGATTTAAAATAGTGCATAAAGAGAAAAAAATTGTACATCATAGAAAGAAAATAAGAATTTAAAACTTTTATAGATCTTTGTAGAAAAATTAATTAATTATTTTTTAAAAAAATTGTTAATTTTTAAATTTAAATTTAAATCATTGTTGATATAGTTTATACTTAATAAATATAATAAAATTTTGAGAAAATAACTTAAGTTATCTCTAAAGAATTCTACATTTTCCACTTTTCTAATGAAAGAAGATTTTATAAAATATTTGGTGTATATAATAACTTATTTGATAATGTTTGATAGACATAGATTAGGATGCACGTCTATTAAAAACAACCTTTTTATTTTGTAAGGGTAAAGTTACGTATTATAAGACTTTTTTAAACTCCGCTTTAATACAGGAATTAGATATAATGATGATATACAAATTAAATCTTTTGTTTCTAATTCAATTTCACGTTCTACGGGCTCACCTTCTCTGCTCACCGCGTAAGTTTTGGTTGTGGAACAAATGGCAACTTCTCTAGCGAATTGGTTCAAAATCAATACGGATGGGGCAGCTAAGGGTTTCCCCCGGTACTTCGGGTTGCGGTGGCTTGATCCGCAATTACTTGGGTTGTTGGCAGGGAGGATTCTCACGTAAGATAGGTGTTTCCACATCTATAGTGGCTGAGCTATAGGCAGCGCTTGATGAGATGAGATTGGCTAAATTTTTAGGGATACGTCAGGCTATTCTTGAACTGGACTCAAGCGCAGCATGCAAACTCATCTCGCAATCTCTACAGTAGGCTCACACCGCACTAAGAGTTTACTTCGGGCGATTCAAGCTGAGATAAGCAAGAATATACTCATAACAGTACAACACGTCTATCGTGAAGGAAACATTTGCGCAAATTGGTTGGCGAACTATGGACTTTCCATACCAGGACACTACGAGCAAAATCACCTATTAAATTACTATTTCACCACAATAACTTAAACTTTTGTATAAGGTCAACTTAATTAGTTTTATATATTCACTAACACATCTTCTTAAGTAAAAGTATTTTTAAGCTTGAAACGTGCACAGGTCTATTTTATCTTATACTAAATTAATTTGATAATAAACAAGTGGGGTGGTAGGATTTGAACTCAAGACCGTTTGGTTATAAAAGTTCTGATACCATATTAAGTGACCATTTCATCACAATAACTTAAGCTTTTATATAAGGTCAACTTAATTAATTTTATATATTCACTAACATCACAAACTATCGAAGAGCATTGTCTCACTCCTATATGGAGATATATATGAGGTTTCAGTGCCTCGCTTTTGTTCACTTTAAGTTAGTTTGGTTTTAGGCCTTAGGCCTCCTAATTACTGGAAAAAAAAAAATTACACAACATCAAACTTTTGAATATCATTAAGAATTCAAATTAAATTTTCAGAGGCAGTCTCATGTAATTTTTCTTAATCTAATCTTCCATAAGTGTAACCATACCAGGGGTTAAAGTAGATTTTCAATAAGTTGATAAAGGTCAAGCTTACTTTTTGTTCACCCCGTCAAACAAGTACTCACCACTGTTAAAAAGGTAAGTCCTGAAATAGACAAGTAAATTGTCAATCCATGTCTTAATCCATGGACACTAAGTCTGTGGGTTAAATCACAAATCGACCTATATAATGTGAATCGATCTTTTTTTAATTAATTTCTTATGCTTTAAAAATTATTATTTATCATTTATAATATTATTTAACTATCACTCAACTCTATATATTATATTATATTATATTATATTTGTTATTGTTTATTTTTTTACCCAAAATTATTTTATATTTAGATTTTTCAATACGATAATAACTTTTAAAATATAATAATTAAAATTATAAATTAAATCACATGCTAAATATGCAAAGAAAGTGTCAAAACCCTAGTAGACGTTCTTACAGCTTGCACCCATTGGTCGGTTTGAACATCCAACGAATTCAAACCCTCATGAGACGTATCTTACAACTAGTTATAAAAGAAAGTAATAATTTCCACGACCTAGATATTTAATATTTAATCATTTAATGTAAACACCTGACCTGTGCAAAGAATATGATTTCACTTTAAAAAACTCCATCGTAGTAGAGTTTGATCCTCTGAATCAATGTGTTGAACATCTAGAATTATTTTACCAGGCATGATTACATTTACCATGTTTCTATAAATAATGTAGAATAAGCACAAAGTTAATTAAAGAGTCTAACTATTATTCAGCACACTATTATTCAGCACAAGGTATAGTGAACCTATGCAAGTTTCAAACTTAAAGAGCTTTTAATTAAGAAGGTGTTTTAGTGAATATATAAAATCAATTAATTTGGCATCACATAATAGTTTAAGCTTTTTGGTCGCTTAATATATTTTTATCCGAAACTTAAAAATAATAAATTATTAGGCATATTTTTATATGTAATTTACTTTATTTTCTACATAAAAAAAGTGTGGAAGAAATTTCTAGAAATTGAAAGGAACATTATGGGTTGAAATATAACTTGAGTGGGATAATTTTTCAAACGTAGTTAATCCTTCTAATGTCAAAATAGTGGAAAAGTACAAAAAAAAAATCAAAGAAGCTTCTAAAAGGGTAAGCAATTCCTTCTATTCACATTGGTCTCTGAAATTTAACATCAATTTTTCTTAATTTCTGAAACCTATTTTAGAATACGGATATAAATATCTAACCTTCCTTCCTTTTGCCTGAGCAAGTATTACTATTGTGTTAATTATCCAACAAAGAGACATTAATGGATGCTATTAAGAGCTTTCTTCGTATGCTTCTTTTACTATGGATCATCTCATCCTTCTCTTCATATCCAACAGAAGCAGAAGCCAGACCAATGTCACTGAGAAGAGGTAAGAGATTGAGAAACTAGCTGTGAAAATGAAGCTTCTCCATAAGAAAATTACATGTTTTGTTTTTGTTTTTGTCACAGAGAATGTTTAGTTACTGTTGATATTGTCTTCTTCAATACTATGTTTCAGGAAATACAAAAGGGTTTTTCGCAAGCTTAGGATTGGACTGCAAAGTCCTGAAGAATGAAACCATGGGATCTTCAGGCGAGAAGATACAGTGCAAACCCTGGAAATCCCAGAATGTATCTTCATACGAACATATATATGATTAGATGTAAGGTTACAGGTTCTAGCTGTAAGATACTACGATGCATATTGAAGGTGTGATTTGTATTTAGGTTACAGGTTCTAGCTGTAAGATACTACGATGCATATTGAAGGTGTGAGTTGTATTTCAATATTTTACAAAAAAATTTAAGGAAAATTTTATCCGTTTTTTACTTTTTTTAAAAAGGTATAAAAATAATAACAAGTTACTATGATGCATATTTTGATATATTTTAATGGGGTGATTTATATTTTAATATTTTATAATTTTTTGTGTCTTTTTATATATTAATATTATTAAAACATTACTCGTTGCTTTTTAAATAAGGTACAAAAATGTTTAATAGGGATAATAATATGAAGCAGGGATGACAATGAGCTGACTTATGAATCTAAATTTAAGTGTTTTTAATGAACTAGTTCATGAGTTAACGCAGGATCAGACCGACTTGAGACTCAACTATTCTAAACAAAAAAATATCGTTTTGTTTATAAGAGATTGACCTTAGGCAACCTAAGGTCGAATCTAATTGAAAAAAAAATTATTTTATATTTTTAATTTTAAAAAATTAACTGAGCTAGCTCATTGCCATTCCTACTAAAAAGATTTGGTACTTATACTTTAAAACGAGGTAAAACTGGCTCGTGATAATATCATGTTATATTTAAATTTATTATGTTAAACACAAACTTGTTCGAACTTATCTAAAATTATCTAACAAATTTGGACCGTCAATAGCTAATTAAAGGCTGATGCAACTGCTGACATTTTGACTTAGAACTTTTCATCACTTGTCATAATTAATGCCGGAGTCAATCCAGAGAAACATGATGTTCAGTTCACACGTTTTGACCTGCAAATTCTCAGAAAACATTCCCAACTTTTAACTACCAAGTTGTAGTAATGGATTCAACTTTAGAACATCGCCTAGATTTGGTGAGTTCAAGTAACTGGACGAGTTATAAGTTATGTGGTCAATTCAAAGCTTGGTTCGATGCTGCTCCAGAATTTTGTGAACTTGACCAATTCAAATCAACTTTCAGAGTTTAATGAAGGAATCAGAACAGCTTCTTGTTTAGTTAAACCTGTCGTCAGAACCTATATATAGTCTGTATACATTCAGCCCAGGAAATGGAAGATTCAGAACTGCTGGTTTGCAAATTGCTCGAATCACAGAATTTATAAATTATTACACTAGAAAAAGTTCTTTTGTCGTATGCTAATATGATGTTAGATGCACTTATCCTATCTTCATCATCGCATAGAACACTATCCTTCTCTATAGTTCCTCCAATATCTTAGTTTACAATTAGTTTTCCATTGAATCCTCTAATGACAACTAAGGGTGAGTTAGAGCATCTTCTTTTAGATTACATTCCCGGGAAAGTAACTTAAGTGGTTCCTCCAAGAAATTTCTTCCCAATTAGTTCTTGCCAAGTCAGATCTGTGATGAACATGGAATTTGCATTTATATGGAAATAAAAAATAGGATATACAGCAAAATGGACTTTCTTTTTAATTTTTTTTCAGTTCATTTCTCTTCAATCGTTTTCTTTCAATCAAAGAACCTTATCCAGAGGAGATCATGCCTTTATCTGTTCTTAGTTCTATCACCAATACACACTCTTGTCAAGATCCAATAGGACAAGTATTTAATATTTACTAATAATAAGATTTGATGCAATCAAGATAATATTCATACGAGTCATCGTCAATCCCAGATGATAAGTTAAAAATAGCAATGGCACTAACTATAACACGTGAGACTCCTTATTTGCACATTACAATAATTTAAAATATGATAAAAGTTATTCTTGAAGGTTCAACAAATCTCAAATTAGATAAAAAAAAGTATATTAATCAAATATTATTAATACAATGATTTGATTCAATTTTTAAATTTACTTTAGACTAATAATTTATTATATTTATTTTAAATTATTAGTTTAAATCAAATTTAAGCATTTTGAAAGAATTAAGAGGATAGTTATACTATATTATTGATTATTTTTAATAAAATTTTGAGAAAAAGAGTTATGTAAAATGTGAAAAATTATAAAATTGATCATAACTTAAGAGTTTTTGTATATATATAATTTATTTTATTTCCATGTATTTTTATTTATTGCCATTTCACAAAATTCAAGTAGCATAAGACTAATCCTAATCATAAGTCAAGTCTACATTAAGAGGTAATTTGATAGAAAGCCTCCATATATACATTCACAAGGTATATATAGTAAGCTTAAGAAAAGCTTGATAGAATTTTTTCATTAATTTTGTGGCCTAACATAATAAACAATAAACATAATTTTATACAAACTCTAATTAATTAGATGTCAAAATCTCATATGTGTCATTAGACCTGTATTCATGGACTTGCTATAATGGGTAAGCTTCGTACATGTTTGAAATGTACAAGAGACCCTATTGTTAGCCAACCTTAAATACAGTTTTGTCATTGAGAACTATACAAGCGTTTTTAAGGTTTAGAATAGCAGTAGTTACTTCTGCATCTTTGTCGCTCCGTTTCAGAGAAAACAACAATAGACTCAATTGCTCTTCCATTTTTAAGTATTTGTCCATCTAATTATTAAATCTAGCATATTGCAATCATATGGTTAGTCTAATTATATTGATTAATTATGACTTTAATCAATAGTTTCGTTTACTTATTTTTTCAAAGTTTAGATATACATTTTTAAATTAAGAAGTAATTCAACAATTATTTTATTTGAATTATAAATTAAAATTAAAAAACAATTAGTTGAAACATGTATTAGTAATTTATTTAATGAATTTTTTTATTATTTTTCTTTTTTGTCTGCGACGCGAGATTTATAACTCTCTCCTTATCCATAAGTATCTTGTTGCATGAAAATTAGAAAAAGATATGGACAAAGGAGATACGTTACGTGGGAACAGAGTGGTGCGTTTGGACTTTGGCGACATGTCCACTTGGAGATAAACCAGAGCAACCATGTGGACACATGAACATATAAATAGCAGAGACCACTTACGACATATGACCACAGCTCCCAACTGCAACATCTTCACATGTCTTGTCCGCTAGCTTCCCTTATTTTGTCGTTTTGTCTCTGCAAATCTTATCCACTCAGTCACTGTTGTTACCTTATAATTTAACTTTAACTGCTTTTGTTTCTACTTTCTACTGTGTGCTTTTTCTGGTGTCAGTGAGGTCGTTATAGGTAGTTGAAGAACATATGGTAGTTTTTCTCGTTGATTTGACAAAGAAAGCGAACAACTAACAAGTTTCATATACATACATACATACATATATACCTATATATATATGTGTGTGTGTGTGTGTGTGTAAATTTGAGGTTTGGTCTCAAGAAAAAGGTTACAGTTAAGCATGGAGAAGAAAAGACAAGCAGGTGCTTCTTCTTTGGATCATCTGTTTGGTCCCAAACCCTCCTCCTCCTCCTCCTCTTCTTCTTCTTCTTCTTCGTCTTCGGCAGAGATTTTTGATTCTATTTTCTCTCCTCCATCAACGGTAAAGGGTCTCTAATTCATTTTTTGATCTTAAGATTCTTTTACTAACTCTTTTTCAACAGTTCTCTTCTTCTTCTGTTCTTTAGGTGATGGGAAGGAGCCGCGGACTTGTGGGAAACGAAGTTGATAGTAGCAGCTATGGTAAACTAGATATGTTCTAAAGAAGATCTGAGAATTGATTCAAACTTGAGATTTCTGTTGATTAATGTTTTTTATGCAGAGAACAAAGAAGAGAGCAGTAGTGGAAGTGTTAAGAATAAGACGAGCTCAGTTTATCAGAATGAATCAGTAGAACCATCTTACTTGAGCTCGTCGATCTACTATGGAGGTCAAGAAAATTACTCCCCAAGAACCAAGAACTCAGAATCTGACAAAGTTGTAAGTGTAACAAAGTAGTTTATCAATGGAAACCATTAATAAAATAGCTTGAATCACTTAATTTGCCTTTGTTGTTTATGATTCTACAGTTGAAGAAAGATGGTGGAGATGATGATCCTAATGGTAACAGCTCAAACAGTGCTTCAAGAGGGAACTGGTGGCAAGGTAATGAAAGTTCTTTTTTTTTTTTGTTAAAACCATTTTTGTACTTAAAAAGGCATTCAGTAATAGTATTTGGATTATGTGTCTTCTCAGGTTCGCTTTATTACTAGCCCCTAATCCCAAGTTCCGCAACTTCAGTTCCTATAAACTAAGAATAAGAATGAGGCAAGACGTGTCGGTCGGCTTTTCTGTTGGGTGTCTTGTCCTTTTTGTCCCAATTAGTTTTTACAGTTGAATCTTTTGGTCTGTAACTATTAATCCTTGTACTAGATGATAAGGTGATCCATAATACATATGTGTCTTCGACCTTGACTTTTGTACTAATATTGGATCCTGGTGAAAACCGGAACTGATGGATTGGTTGAGGAAGGTGGTCGGTGGAAAAAGGAAAAAAGGTCAAAAATGATTACGCCGTTGCCGGGGATCGAACCCGGGTCACCCGCGTGACAGGCGGGAATACTCGCCACTATACTACAACGACTTTGTTGACAGCGTTTCGATATCGATTATTCTTGTCGGTCAAAGTATACAAATCAGTCAGGTCCACGTTTCAGGTCTCTAAACGCTTTCAGATTTAAGAACACTAGCAGAATATACAGCATTCTTTATTCCGGTAACGGTAATTGTATCGTCCGTAATTGTTGAACAGGAATTTAGAAACTTGGAACCAAAGAACCACAATAAATCAGAGTTACTGAACAAATTTTCAGCAAGCACCACTTCTCAGAAGTTCGTAAGCTTGGAAGCACTTTGTGCCAATATGTTCCCACTTTGAGCTCGTAAGCTTGGTGTACTAAAAGTTGTTGTGTTGGGAATGGTGTTGCCTGAGACGGGCACAGAGTGTGATCTTGAAGACAGTTTGTCTGTTTGTTTCGTCAAGTCATCCACGTGTATTAAATCATCAATTCGAATCAATATGTTACAGCCTAAGCTCTCCAGGACGGATTTTCCAATATCCTGAAAGTTCACATACAATTTCAAGAAACTAACCTAGACAAATTATCAGCAAGTTCTGCTGATGTCTAAGTTGGTTTTAGTATCTGATTAGTGCATTCCCGTGTGTGATTCATCATTCAACTGCTTCCTTGAATTGTCAGTTAGTCCGGTGGCCGCCGGAACACGTGGAACTGGCAATCACCACTTTCCGTCTTGTCGTGTAATTGTTTTACAGAAAGAAGCTGAACCGTCTACTTCTGGGGCTACAATCCCTTGATCAACATACCAAAACTCTGTATCTGTGAAACTGTCTAGTACTTCCTGCAAGGAGGGACCATAATCTTAAATTACAGCAAGCAAGCAAGTAGCATAAATCTTACAATAAGCATGTTGTCAAGTTTCCTCAGAGCTGGGAGGTTGACGAAAATTCTGATCTTGGCCTACAGGTCATAACCTACAACGTGTAGACAATAACAGCACTTTCCCTCAATCCTGACCAGACATCTTAGAATGAGATTTTAGTACTGAACTTTGGATTACCTCAAGCTTACTTCCATCTGGATATGTCTCAGTACACAGGAGGCTATCTAGAGGAAAAACAGGTTAAGAGCTTACTACATCAGTTGGTTATAGAATTTAAGATGGCCAAAGCTGTGAAAACCCCTTTTCGTGAACCAGACTTATCCTCACCAAGCAACGGTTTTGCAAATCTCTGTTTCATCATATTAAGATCTAGAGAAGATTTTCCAATCTATTAGTAAAAGGTTGAACTTTCCTTTCTCAAAATTTTGGAAAATAAACTGTTAAGAGCTAACCGGACTCGATCAGTTACTCAGACCTGTCATTTTTCTTCGTCTTCTTCTTCTCATATTCATCGCCAACAACAACAACAGCATTCCTATTCACAACACTTCCCATTGTCGAAAAGATGCAGACTTTTTGAAACCCAAAAACTCAGAATCTCGTATGAGTCACCAGAAACATTTTTAATGAACAAAAAGATGGCTTCTTGACACTTGATTTTGAGATGGTCAGGATTGATTAAGCTGGAAGAGAAGAAAAAAACCAGCTGTGATTCGAATATGTACATTCCTATTCTGTGTCTTTTCTCGACTTCTTTGGTCTCACTTGAAGAAAATATTGGAGAACAATTTTTGTTACAATATTTTAGGAACTGATGTCCCAATCTTTCCCAAGTTCCTCGTTCTCAGTTTAACTGTTTCTGTATTAAAAAAAAAAGGTGATGAATTTTCATATCTCTGTCTCTCTTTGTGAAACATTTTGAGCTGAACATCATTATTACATCATGGTTTTCGGGTTGTATAGTGTCAGAATCTGCTCGTTGAAATAGGTACAAGTTCAGAGGAGTTAAGGACCAAAAGTACGTGAACTCCAAAGTCCAGCTTAAAATCTTCTTGGCTCCTAATTATAGAACACAAGTACAGAAAAAGAAAGGAACTAGTTTGTGGTTCATTCCTAACTACAATAGCATATCCCAACTAAGTTGTGTTGCAATGAGTTGAGACAACTATAGTCGTGTCGTTCTTCCAAAGATCATGGAAAGTTTTGTCCGGTGTTTTTTCGATTCTTCATATGCTTATTTGGTTTCATTGTGCCAAATCAAACAGACACACGGGGGACAGGGCGTAAATGCCATAACTAAACGGGATGGATTTAGCTGTACTATTGGTATAAGCTCTTCTATAGTACATACGGTACTTTTATTATATTTTATTAAATGTTATCCACGTATTTACATAAAGTCTGTTAGATAAACAAATTTAAAACAGAGTAAGTGAATCAACCAGACACACAGGGACAAGGCGTAAATGCCATAATTAAACGGGATGAATTTAGCTGTAGTATTAGGATAAGATCTTTTGTAATACGTATGGTATTTTTATTATATTTTATTAAATTTTATTCACATATTTATATAAATCCTGTAAGATAAAGAAATTTAAAACAGAATAAGTGTATCAAATAATTTTATAATTATAACGTTACACGTGACAACTAAGGGTATTCTCTTCTAACCAGTAAAGCTGGTAATAGGGCAATATAGATGCAATGGATGGTCTAATATACTGGGAGTGGAAATGTATTAGAATTATAAATACTATTTAAATTAAATAATTATTTAATTACGATAATTTGGTTAAATTACTCATCAAAAAGACATAATTTATGAAATTTAAAAAAGAAAATTTTATTGCAAACTTATATTTTATAACGACTTGTATTGTCGCTAAAGTTGATAAAACCAGATTATACTCAACTCAATCTATTTGAATTAATAAAATAGAAATTTAAATTAGTTGAATTTTGAATAGAGATATAATTCGAAAAGATCGGTTTGACTTTACTCGAACGATTTAAAATTAATTTAACCAAATTTTAATAATACATTATTTTGATCTAAAACTTTATAATTAAGCCTCGAAACTAATTTGAACGGCTTATTATTCCCGTTAAATAAATGTTACATTGTTGGTCCAAATTTAATACGCTATTTTAACCTAAAATCTTCAAATTAAGTAAGAATTATATTTAAATTAATTAAATTTTGAATCGAGTTATAATTTGAAAATATCGGTTTATCTTTACTCGAATGATTTAAAGTTAGTTCGACCAAATTTTAATAAGACATTATTTTGATCTAAAACTTTATAATTAAGCCTCGAAACTAGTTTGAACGACTTGTTATTTACGTTAAATAAATGTTACATTGTTGAACAAATTTAATACACTATTTTAACATACAATCTTCAAATTAAGTAAAATTTATATTTAACATGTTAACATAAACTTATTAGTGATTTTTTGAAAGAAAAACAAAAATCACACTTACCAATTGTCCAACATCAATTGGATCTTATTTTGATTCAAAACTCTCCAATCAAATCTTAAATCGAACCCAGACCGATCTGCCACTTGGAATCCATTAGTGATTTGTCTAGAAAGAATAGAAACAAGACCACAGCTAACAAGGGTTTGATTATGACCATCATCTTTTTGTCACTGCCACCATGTGCCCTCCAATCATATATACTCGATTCATTGTTTGCATCTAATGCAAGCAACGGATTTAATTGGCATCCACCTATTCATGTGTTTGTTGTATTCTTATACACCATTACCATTAGGTGGCAAATTTCTCTCGCAGCGTCAGGATCTTGGAAAGTCCTGCAATGTATCTACGAATGAGGATTAGGATTTGACATAAGAGTTTTAAATTAAGTCATTCAATTATCAATTCCTTTTCGGAGTGTCAAGGTCGTTTCATAATTCAACACCTAACATGAACCCAGAGATTCAAGATGGGAAGACTTTTGTTTCAAAAAGTAAGGTGTTGAGTGCTTGGTTTGGTTGCGAATTGATGGGACCAGACCAGACCAGACACAATATTTCTAGCGAGTAACGTAGTTAAGTTGACCTATTAAGTGACTGGATTATGCATAGGTTTTAATAATATAAACATTAGGTAAAAAGCACAATTCTCTTATATAATTTAAATAGATATTAATTAAATAAATCTAGCTTAATTAATTCGTATTGGTGAATTCGTACAATTTAATTATATTCTCATGGGAGTTTTACGGATAATCGAGCTACGGAAAAAAAGGACAAACATCTTTAACTACTGCACTAATTGAGTTAATTAGTGCCTAATTTAATTACTATAGTCCAGTAATTAAATTCCTAAAACGATTCAAAAGGCATTGACCGTTAAGCTTTCAAATTGGAGTGGCGCCACAATGGCTAAAATGTGAAACATAAATAACTAAAAATAAAACGACATTCATATTTTAATACTATAAAATGTAATATTATAATCATACAAGGAGAGCTTAATTAGTAAAAGTTACTCTTTTATGATTACTATACGACTACGTACATTGATGACTCTTTCTTATTCTTCTTGCCTTTTGTACTTTGACTCGAACAAAATCAAATCCTTCTTTCATATTTGTTTCTTTTTATTATATAATACTTTTTTTGAAGTACAGGAATTTTATTTGAGAGGCTTAGCGGGCAACATCTCTAACAGAAGGACTCAACAAGTAACACTCTTAATAGAGGGCTCAACAAACCAATACTCCTAACGGATAAAACCTTTGACTATCCCAAAGTCTTACGATGCTTATTATATAATACACTTACTTAATTGTTATGAAAGTTTGTTATGTTTTATTTTAAATTCTTTATTCTTATTTAAGGTTTTAATTTTAGGTATCAAAAAGATTTATTTATTTATTTTATTAGTTAGATAATTAAATTAATTTAAATTAAATATTTTGTTTAATTTTTATTGAGTGTATAATAATTATAAAGTAAACATTTATGTCGCTTTCCAGAATAAATTATTTTCTTTTTTTTAAAATTTTAGAAACTAAAATTTTCCCGCCAGGTCGAGTACCCTTTCTCTCTCTTTTGGCGGGATGGAATGTGGGTCCCCGTTAGATAACGACCGTTTGAAGGAAGAAACGGACAGCCTTTGAAATAGGCGGGAATGAAGGAGGGAGGGAGGGAGTCTGTAAGGTTGCCACGTCAGCATGAGATATTTTGAAGGGAATGCTCCGCTCCGAGCAAGCAGCCGGTTGTCCGTGACGCCTCCGCCTTTTAACTTGCACATCATTTCGAGGCCACACAAAAACTGCAGGTTTCAGCGTCGTTTTGGGGTTTCGTTTTTCAGAATTTAAAATATTATTTTGTGCAATGAGGGGAAGTGATTAAACGTTTTCACCGAAGGAATAATCATTGCGAATAATGCATAAAAGGTCTCCTTAATCATTATGTCTGCGCTTTAATCGGTTAAGTAAAGTTTTATCCATTCAATCGACTCGTTAACAAGGATGTTGGCCTTTATTAATTAAGAATTTGAACTACTAAAACGTATGTTTTAGTATTAATAAGCTCTTAACTCACACATACCATGCGTTTTGAGGAAATATAATAACGTAGAAATTAAATTATAACTTTTAAAAATGTTTTAGGTAAATTATTAATTACATATAATAATTTATATAAATTATAATCGACATGTCATATGTCAAACGCCTCGCGCATGATATGGCAGATAGCTCTGTGGTCATGCGAATGCGACCGTTGCTAGGGAAGTTAATAATGACAAACTCAAGGTAAAATGTGGACTCGCCAACTATTGCAAAGTTTCGGTCTCCCTAATTTCCGACGTCGTTTCGCGATTAGTAAAGCTTATGTTTATCACAAAGTACATCAAACCTTAATAAAAAGAGCAGCTTGTCCACTGCGTTCACTGCTTCTGTTCCTTCGTCCTTTTAGCCTCAGGTCACTCTCTCTGTCCTTCACTTGCTCACTAGAACCAGAGGTATACTATGGCTATGTTGCCGGAGGACGTGGGATCTTGGCTTCCGAGCGAGTTTCTGACGGAGGAAGACTCGTTCGTGGACAAGGAGAACTTCAACAGAAATGGTTCCAATTCTGAGTTCAAACCCAGTTTGAACTTTCCAACCGAATTTCCCTACGAGTTTGACCCGTTCGGCTCTTCTTCTGCTCTCAGCTCTCCGGTTGAGTCAGTTGTGGGGTCAGCCGAGAGGGGCGATGACGACTACGGAGACGGCGACTTCCTCTCTGGGCTGACTCGCCGCCTCACTCAGCAACTCGCTGTCAAGCCTGAGGTACCGCTTTTTTCTCTCTTGCCTTTTTTCTACTGAGGCTTTGTTGAGGAATGAGGGTAGTGTCAATTTTTTCATATTAGAAGTGCAAGTGGGTCATGGCTGGTTCACCCAAGTCGACGTTGAGTGGAATCGGGAGCTGGTCGGTTTCTAATAATGGTAGTCCAAAGGCCGGGATCTCGCCGCCTACGACGCCGTTTGAGTTGAAGACCGACCCGTGTGATCTTATCTACGATGCCGCCGGTCAGGTAGCTAGGCTGAGGATGAGCAGTGAAGGTCAGATGTTTAACATATGTCAAAAACGACATGTTCTTTCGCTCATTAATCCGGTAAAAGGCCACTTGAACAAGATGAAACTTGCTTAATTTCATGCGTGCTCTGTTCATTAGATGCTTTATTGGGTCCTCTATTTCACAGTATCGCAACCAAGATCAAGTACCAAGACCGCAGTTCTGGGTACGAGAGCAGGTGAAAGGAGGTTTCCAAGATCAGCAGCTCCATTTACAAGAGCAGATCCAGAACAGAGCAAGACTTGTGGGTTATGAAAATGGTAAAGGAGTGAGATCATTTCTTCTTCCCCAGTCAGCTTGGCCTCCACCTAAAGTTCAGCTCAATCGCACTAATTCTGGTACGAGACAAGTCATTGTCAATGGACCTGGTGGTGGTGGTGTTAAACGCGAAAAGAGCACCGGTACTGGGGTGTTTTTACCTCGTAGATATGGCAATCCACCGGATCGCAAGAAGAAACAAGGTAAAGAATAGAGTTTCCACCGTTTGAATAGCTCATTAGGAGTTGCACGCGACATGAAAATTAACGTTGTTGGTTGCTGTTCCTACCAGGTTGTTCAACGGTTCTGTTACCAGCTAAGGTTGTTCAGGCTCTAAATCTCGATTATGCTCATTTCCATCCTCGCCGCACCAATGGGTTTGCCTCTGAATACGGTGAGCAAGTCCTCTTTGATCTTAAGCCTGCATTGTTATGCAGTTCCGTTTATAATTACGGTCGTATAATCATAATTAACTTAATTTACAAAGAACTCAATGCAGATGCTGTTTTGAATGCAAGAACTGAGAGTCTCCTGGCACAGCAGAGAAGAGGATTAGGAGCAGAAGCTGTACTGAGACTACCTCAGGAGTGGACTTACTGAACTCTTTTTTCTTAGTCAGTTTGTTTTTGATTTGCATAAAGATAAAGCTAAATAGAGAGATCTCTATAGGGTGGTTTTGGTTTTCACTAGAAATTCAAGAATGGAATAAGATAAATCCAGTTTGCTTTGAGAAATATAGAAGCAGAGAGTAATTAGTGAGTATAAAGTGTTAGAATAAAGTTGGGAAGAGAAATGGTTGCTTGTTGCTTCAACGTGAAGCTGCGGTGATAGTGATGGATATGAAGTTATGTTTGTAGATGGTGTCTCTTAGTAAAGGGGTCCCAATTCATATGATATTATTACTTTGTTTTCGGGATGTTTTATGTTTAGTTTTAGTAATCAAATTTTTGGGAAGAATTTGTTGCTCTGGACTTTTTATGACCCATAATTGAGGAGTTTTATTTTTAGAGTTTGAAATGCTTCTTTGGTCCAAGGTGCTGAGTTGTTGTTTACTCTTTTTATATAAATATTGGGGTTTTTTTTATTTTGACTCAGAAACTCATTTTGAGATTTCTAATCAATTGTAAACTACTAGAGGGCATGTGAATAGCAATGATCGTATCAAGAATTTCACATCGGATAAATATGAGTGAATTTAGTCATTTATAATAGTGTGTAAATTTTGCTTCTCAAGCTAAATTTTAGGGGTGAATTAGGCCTTTCAATATGATATTTGAGTTTGTTTGTCTCGATAGTTTAGTATAATGTTTGGTTATATTATTTTGTCCAATATGCCTAACTAATATTCAGCCCTACTTTGAGTTGTGAGGAGTGTGTCAAGAATTTCACATTGGATAAATATGAGTGAATTAAGTAATTTATAATAGTGTGCAAAATTTTCCTCTCAAGTTAACTTTTAGGAGTGAGTTAGATCTTTCAACAGGTCAGGACATGCATCTAATCATCTATATGCTTATCTTATGAAAAAAATGTGTTACTATTTAATTCACACTACTTTAATTTCATATATGTAAATATCGTTTAATTATAAAACTGTATATTATTAAATCTCTTAATAACTCTTTTTTTTAATTTTTATTGATTGTTGTTTTTATGTTTAATTCTTGCGCTGATAAACTTGCTGAAGAAAATTAACAAAATTAAATTTAAGGTCGGGTTGTTTATATTTATATTTATATTTATATTTTCAGTTATATATTTTTATTTTCAAATATATTTTTATTTTTATTTTTAGTTTCTTGTTTTTATTATAAAAATCATACAAAGTGATTTATTATTAACAAATATATATTATTTGATTATTTAATATACTAATCATTAATTATTTTATTTAGTATTATATATTTAAAACTAATTATTTAATAAAAATTATAAACATTCTAATTTATTTAATTTTAAAAAATAAAATAAAATAAATTTAATTATTATTAATAAACATAATTAAATTTAAAATATTTTTAAATTATATAAATTTCAAATAAAATTTGATTTAACATTTAAAATATATTTAAAGTAAATGTTAATTATAAATAAATATTAATTTTAATAAAATAAAATGATTGATAATTTATTAATAAATATTATAAAATAATTTATCTTTAAATTTTATCTGAGGTATAATTATTATCAATAATAAAATATAACTACATTTGAAATTTTAAGCTAAACCAAAATTTATTTTTATTTGAAAAATTAGAAGCGGAGAGTAATTAGTGAGTAGAAAGTGTTCAAATAAAGTTGAGAAGAGACATGATTGGTTGTTGCTTTAACGTGAAGCTGCGGAGATAGTGATGGATATGAAGTTATGTTCGTGGATGGTGTCTCTTAGTATACAGGTCCCAATTTATATGATATTATTACTCTGTTTTCGGGGGAGAATATGTTGCTCTAGACTTTTTATGTCGAATTGTTTTATTTTTAGACTTAAAAATGATTCTCTAGTCCAAGCTTCTCTGGTTCAAGGTGCTCGGTTATTATTTATTCTTTTTACCACGAAACTCATCTTGAGATTTCTAATCGATTGTAAATTAGTAGAGAGCATGTGAAATGCTAAACAAAATTTTATTTTTATTAAAAAATTAGAAATTTAAAACAGAAAATAACAATAACAATCACATTTAAAAAAGTGTGGATTTCGAATTACATTTAAATGGCTTTTTATTTTTAATTTAAATTTAATAAAACTCAAGTAGAATTCGAAATTGAGTTTAACCGACATCAATGTTAGTACGGTGAATTATTGATTGGTGCTTATCCAAATGTTAGCAACTGCATCCATATGGACGAAAAATTGAAAGAAGGCGTGTCAAACTTGGGAACAAATCTTGACAGAACATCTGTTCACGTCAAACTTGTGGTTGCAAACTCCGTGAAATTGAAAGAAGCAGAAGAACTGAACTAAGCTCTGTGAAGAAACGAAACTGAGAAGAAGTGGTTCTGAGCAAGATGGAACAGAGAAAAGGACGAAGATTGGTGCTTTTCCCTTTACCACTTCAAGGCCATATAAACCCAATGCTTCAACTTGCGAACATACTTCACTCCAAGGGCTTCTCTATCACTGTGATTCATACCACGTTTAACTCTCCAGACTCTTCACAGTACCCGCACCTCACGTTCTGTCCCATCAAAGAGGACTTGTCTGAATCTGAAGCGTCGATCACGGACGCAGTGTCTCTACTTGTACTGCTTAACATCAGATGCTCCGACCCTTTGCATGATTGCTTGTCTGGGTTGTTGTCGGAAGCTTCCGAGGAGGAGCCTGTCACTTGCTTGATCTCAGATGCGGGTTCTTACTTCACGCAAGGTGTTGCTAATCCCCTTGGGCTTCCTAGGTTCGTTTTGAGGGCTGGTGGTGCTTGTTATTTTGTTGTTTTTGCTGCTTTTTCATTTCTAAAGGATAAAGGGTACCTCCCGGTTCAAGGTATATGTTTTTCTTTTTCTCCGGTTCTTATCAATCTGTGGATGGCCTCGTCGTGTTGCAGTTTTTGATTCTTTCTTCATCTTTAGTGAAAAGTAAGAACTTTTCGGGGCCGATTCTTTCCTTTTTGGGACGCTAGTTTATTCAGATGCAATCTTCTTGTTTTTCTGTTGCATTAGTAGATCCCTGTTTCTAACATAAACAAAAGTAAATGGAATCCTCGTACTTGTTGACTTGAAAGTTGGAATCTTTGATTTGTTAAGCTGGATGTGTTGCTTTTACAGAGTCGAAGTTGGAAG
>JANZXR010000115.1:61759-80386 GCA_027575705.1 Erythroxylum echinodendron | reverse complement strand
CTTATGTACTGAAATTTTGGGTCCTAACCCTTAATATGGGGACGGGATGTTACATTTCACCCTAAACACTTAAGTGTATTGAGTCAAATTTTAGTGAGGGTGTAAAGGTTTATGCTTTTGAGTTCTATATGATTACCGATATGATTACTTTGAATATTGACTTAGGAAGTTAATTTACGGATAACTTGTTTATAATTTTATGTTAATTTGATTCAAGATGACATGATGATTTATAGTACGAATGGGTAGGTTAAGATTAATGAAGGGTGGATGTTATATGATTTATAATTTTGATTATGGTTTGCTTGAGGACAAGCAAAAGCTTAAGTGTAGGGATATTTGACATATGCATATTTAACCATATTTATGTATTCAAATTTAATGTATTTTTTTATATTTTAGATTTTTATTGTATATTTGGTACTTAATGCTCTATATATGCATTTTAGGTTATAATTTCCTTTATGGACTAAAAGAAAAAGAATTCAAATGAAAACGTGGCATAAAACAAAGATTTGAAGAAAATAAGGGATACACGGTCATGTCTATGGTCATGTAATTCTCATAGTCCATGTAGAATCATGCATTTTGGAGACTTTGGGATATACACGGTCCAGTACATACCCGTGTATTAGACCGTGTATCTCCCATAAATCCTAAAAATTACTATAAAAAGACATAAATGGAGGTAAATAGGAAGAGTAGACATTCAGAAGTAATTCCAGATATAGAGAATCTTTAGAAGGGACGATATTGATCCAGAGATGTAGAGAACGCGAAGAAATCATCCAATGATCCAATAGATTACAACATCAAACCTCAAACTTGTAAGAACATTCGATAGAAGAAAAAGGGGCATTTAAAATTATGAATCCTTTGTTTTTCTTTTTGTTTATGTTTGATTTCATTTTCTATTATGTGCAACTAAACATCTTTAGTATCTAAGTGTGATGAACCCTAGTTTGTGGTACAATATGTTTTTATTCTTTTATTTAATTCAATGGTTTTGATTGATCTATTATGATTCAATTATATGTTTAATAAATGTTCTAACAAATTTGGAATATTAGAACATAATCTGATTTCATAAAATAGAGATTGAGAAATCCCATGTATGAATAGGCCTACCATAATTGAAAGGAGTATATTTAAAACCTAGACATAGGTCAATATAAATCATAGATTAGAGTCAAACCTAATAGCAGAATTTACAAATCGATAACGCAATCTTAAAATCTTTATCCTGAATAATTTTGGTTAATAAACATTAGTTGTTAGTAGTCTCAAGTGAATTATTAGCAAATGATATTAATTTTCACGGTCCAATAGTCAATAAAACAATTGCGTAATAAAAGGTCAACCATTTAATGGTTTTATGGGGATTCATTGATTAGGTACTAATTCTTAATATTGATTGTTTTCTAAACGATTTCTCTGTTCTCTGCTCATTATTATTTTCTGCTTTATTTTATCTTCTTAAGTATTATTTTTAATTAAAAACCAACACTTAATCTATAGACTAGATAATAGGATAATGGTAATTACTAGTATTTATTGTCTTTATGAGATTCGACCTGCACTTGCCTATACTAGCTATGGCTACATCGTACACTTATGGTTAATTTAATATTGACAAACTAAACCGAGTCAATAATTTATTTTTAAATGGTAATTTTTCATTCTTTTTTATTTAGAAACAAGTTCAGAATAAGAAAGAAGAAGTTCAACTAATGATAAGTAAATTGTATGAATTTAAGAGACAGAAAAGTTACTAGAGTGAAACAATCAAGATAAAAAAAATACAGATAAAGAGCACCCTCAGCTTATGGAATTTGAAGGATCTTAGTTTCATTCTTTCAATCATATTTAGAAAAAAAGATGGAGATGTTTGTAGCTACTTTGAAGTAGCTTTCTAAATTGCACCTAGAAGACTAGCCTTTGTGTATTGTCTTCCAGCCTTGGAATGACCTTTAAAGCTTTCAGATTTCTCAAATTTATCACCTAAATTTTTTGGTCATGCTAGTGAAGACCCTCATAAGCATTTAAAAGAATTTCTATTTATGTGTTCTACTATAAGGCCTAAGGGAATTCAGGAAGAATAAGTAAAATTATGTGCTTTTCAATTTTCATTACATAATTTTGCTAAAGACTAGTTATATTATTTGCCAACTGGATCCGTTACTAAATGGACTAAATTACTTAAATCTTTTCTTGAAAAGTATTAAGAAAGGATCTATTAGGAAAGAAATATGTGAAATTAGATAAAATAATAGTGAGCTACTGTAGGAATATTGGGAAAGATTTAAAAGGCTGCGTTAGTTGCTCTGGTCATCAGATTAGTTACTAATTATTGACACAATACTTTTATAAAGTTCTTTTACCATATGATAGGAACATGATGGATGCAGCAAGCGATGGTCATTAATAGATAGATTCCTAAACAAGCTAGACAATTAATTTCTAATATGGCCAAAAACTCACAACAATTTGAAAAATGATGTTATCCAATATGGGAGAGTTAGGGAAATTGTTGTGCATGCTATTCAGGATTAACTAATGGGAAAATCTCAACAAGTTACTTATTTAACTACTTTTATTTCTAAATTTGTTGCAGGTGGTATTTCCTAAGTTCGCGTTTGTGGAATTTACACTGATTTTGCTCATACTACTTATGTGTGTCCTTCTTTGCAAGTTCAAGATGTGAATGTTATTAGTAGTTAGTTTGGACAACTATAAAGGAAATACAATCCTTTCTCAAATACATATAACGAGGGTTAGAAGGACCTTTTGAACATTAGATATGGACATAAGAAAAATCCACCTACCTTTTCTACTAATCAAAATAAGTCGAGACCTCATTTTGTACCTAACCCACCTCAAAATCAACCTTCTGGTCCTTTAATAGAACACATAGTCAAACAACTATCTAATCAAATTGGACATGTTCATACCTGGGGTGAAGAATATCAAAAGAAAATAGATGCATACTTGCAACACTTAAAAATCTAAAAAGGATATATTTGCACCAGTTTGAGTAATGTGGAAACCCAACTATCTAGGAAACTTCTAGGCCAACCCATGCTGGGCTCTAAAGAAAATGCCAGTGAAATATTGCATAGGAGTGGGAAGGAACTGGGAGAACCTAAAGAAAGCAAAAGAAAAAGTTGTGAGATAAAGGAAGAGTTGGAAGTGACTAGTAGGATTGAAAAAGAGAGTGAGAAAGAAAAAATGAAGAGGCACCAAAAGTTGATATTACTAATGATTCGTTAACTAATAAGTTTAAAAATGTCCCTCCCTTTCCTTCCAAGTTAGCGAAATCGAAAAATGAAGTAGCAAATCAAGAGATTCTTGAAACTTTCAAGAAGGTTGAGGTTAATATTCCTCTCTTAGATGCCATAAAACAAGTTGTACATTATCGAAGTTCTTAAAGGAATTTTACACCACAAGAGGTGCTTCAATGAAAATTAAAAGGTAAATATAGGGGAGAATGTGTCAGCTGTAATTTAAAAGAAGATTCCCTTAAAGTATAAGACCCCAGTATATTCATCATCCCTTGTCAAATAGGAAATGTTCATTTTGAAAGATGTATACTAGGTTTAGAAGCTTCTATAAATGTTATGCCTAGGTACATTTATGATGATCTTAATCTAAGACCTTTGGAAAAGACCAGGTTAGTAGTTATACTTATTGATAGGTCAAATGTGTATCCTAATGGTATACTTGAAGATGTGTTGGTATAGGTTAACAAACTAGTTTTCCTAGCTAATTTTTTTGTTTTTGGATATGGTAGAAACTTTTAATTCATCCAAGGAGGTGCCTTTTCCTATTGGGAAGATCTTTTCTTAAAACAGTAAGAATGAAGATAGATTTTCATGAAGGTAGTTTGACTATAGAATTTGATAGAGAGGTTACTAGGTTTAATATTTTTGATGCTATGTGATACTAAAGTGATATCAATTAATTATGCTTTGTTGACGTTATATATATTATTGATGAGATTATTCAAATATTCTTTTAGTCTAGCATGATTGAAATTGACTATGTGGAACATTTAAAAGGAACGAATGGTATTAAAAAAAGCCAAATTGGCATATGGTTCCTTGCTAAAGGATCAATTTGTATTTTCTACTCCATTATTTTTACTGCTTTTAAGTTGGTACCAACTATTATACAATTGCCTTAATTAGAATTTAAACCCCTTCCCTCTAATCTTAAGTACGTTTTTCTTAGTAATGATAACACTTTACCTGTTATTATTTCAGGTGCTTTAACCCCACCACAAGAAGAGAGACTCTTACAATTACTTAAAGACCATAAAGAGGCCACAGGTTGGACCATAGTTAATATAAAAGGAATCAGACCAACTTTGTGTACACATAGGATTCTTCTAGAAGAAAACACTAAACTATCAGAGAAGCTCAACATAAGTTTAACCCTTCAATGATGGAAGTTGTAAAGAAGGAAATACTAAAGTGGTTAAATCTAGGCATCATATACCATATTTCTAACTTTAAATAGATCAGTCCTATACATGTAGTAGCCAAAAAGATAGGTATAATTATGGTAGAAAATAATAAAGGTGAACTTATTCTTACTAGGGTGTCTAATAGGTGGAGGAAATGTATCGATTATTGAAAGCCTAACCAAACAGCTAAGAAAGATCACTGTGTTTTATCTTTCATTGACCAATTGTTAGAAAAGCTTACAGGATAATCCTACTTTTGGTTTTTAGATGGGTATTTAGGGTATACATAGGTTGTTATAACTCTTGAGGATTTAGATAAAACCAAGTTTATACCCTTTTGGTACATTTACATTTAAAAGAATGTCATTTGGACTTTGTAATGCCCAAGAACCTTTTAAAGATGTTTGAACAACATTTTTCTGATTTCCTTGAGTATAAGACGGAAGTTTTTATAGATGAATTTATTGTGTCTAGCGATTCTTTTGACTTATGTCTCTATAAGCTTTCTCTTATTTTACAAAGATGTATTAACATTAACCTTGTTTTGGATTATAAAAAACGTCAATTTATGGTAGAACAAGGTGTAGTTTTAGGGCACTTGATAAGTTCGAAAGATTTAGAAGTCAAAAAATCAAAGATAGAAATCATAAGTGCTCTACCTATCCTACTTGTGTTAAGAAAATTAGATCATCTTTAATACATGCTGTTTTGTCGACGTTTTGTAAAAAAAAAATCAAAGATTACCTCCTTCAGGTGCATTATTAGCTAAACAATCCTCTTTTGCGTTTAATGATGCTTGTAAAAAGGCTTTTGATGAACTTAAAGAAAGATTGACTATTGCTCTTATCATTCACCCCTTGATTGGAGATTACAATTTGAAATAATGTGTAATGTGAGTGACAAAACAATTGGAGCAATATTAGTCAAAGAAAAAATAAGGAGCCATATGTCATATATTATGCATCCAAATCATTGTACCATGCTCAGTGTAATTAGACTATAATAGAAAATGAAATATCTGTAGTTATTTTTGCATTAGAAAATTTTCACTCATATTTGTTAGGGACCAAAGTGATTGTTTTCTCAGACCATGAAACACTTAAATATCTCTTGAAAAAGAAAGAGTCAAAGCCTAGGTTACTATAATGAATGTTTTTATTAGAATGATTCAATTTATAGATTATAGATTAAAAAAAGGGTGCTGAGAACTTAGTAGCAAACCGCCATAGTAGAATAGTACCTAGAGAAGATTGGCCTATGATTTATGTATTCTTTTCATATGAGAAACTTTATTTTTTAATTAAAGTCGATTTACCTTAGTATGTTAACATATTCAATTATTTAGTTCCAGGTTTTTTTTGAATGATTTAACAAGAGCCCTTAGCGATAAAATCAAGGTTGAAACTAAATCCTATTTCTAGGATGAGCCTTATCTATAGAAATCATGTTTTGATCAAGTTTTTTTCATATGTGTTCTAGATACATAACACAAATATATTCTAAATTTTTGTAGTTCTTTAAAAGTAGGTCATCATTTTCGGCCAAAGAGGACAACCGACAAAGTTTTAAAGTGTGGATTTTATTGTCCCACGTTATACAAAGATGCATATTTGTCTTGCAGGACAAGTAGGTAATGCCAAAAGAAAAGAAATTTGTCTTGGAATCAATTTTATAGGTCCCTTTCCTTCATTTTTTGGTAACTTTTATACTTTGTTTCCCATTGACTACATTTTAAAATGGGTTGAAGCTACAGCCACCAAGTCGGATAATGTTAAAATAGTTATAAAGTTTCTAAAAACGTATATTTTTAATCAATTTGTTGTCCCTAAGGCTATTGTAAGCAATTGTGGTACACATTTTTGTAACAGGACTTTAAGAGCTTTTTTATAAAGGTATCATATAACCCACGACATAGCTACTGCATACCACCCTTAGACTAGTGGACAAGATGAAGTTTCTAATAGGGAGATCAAAGCTATTTTAAAGAAGATGGTGAACCCAAATAGGAGGGATTAGAGTACACGCTTACGTGATGCTCTTTAGACTTGCAAAATCGCTTACAAAACTCCAAAGGTATGTCTCCCTATAGACTAGTTTTCGATAAAGCTTGTCACCTGCCAGTAGAAATTGAACATAAATCATATTGGGCGGTGAAACAATGCAATTTGGATTTTGAAAAAGTACAAAAACAAAAAAAATTACAATGTAAGAGCTTGAGGATCTCGGGCTAGATGCATTTGATAATGCTAGAATTTACAAAGAAAAGACTAAAGCATTTCTATGATATAAAGATAACCGGAAAATCATTTAATATTATGCAAAAATTCTTTTATTTAATTCTAAGTTGAATTTGTTTCCAAGTAAACTTTAATTTAGATGGTTTGATCATTTTGTTGTCACTAACGTCTTTGGTCATAGTGCAGTGGAAATTAGAAGCCTAAAAATTGAAAAACTTTTAAAGTGAAAGAATATAGGCTAAAATTATTCTATAATCAGTATGAGGGAATGCAAGTGAGGGTATTGAGCCAATGATATAAACCAAATGCGCTATTTGGGAGGCAACCAAAGAAAACAAAAAGCCAGATTTGCATTTCTTCTCTCTTTAGTTTATTTCATTTTTGTAGGTTATAGTTATTTAGTACTTCTATTTTTAAAATGTTAGAGTTGTCCTATGTGCATGATTCCAATGTCACCTTGCTGCATGTTTATTTTTTAAAAGGCCATCAAATTGGGTATATTGTTAGTTTTTGCACAAATTTCTGGTGAACTTTAGCTTTCTTTGGCTTAACATATGTGATTGTTATTGATAGCTTACTTTCTTATCACTTGTGGCATCTAAGCTTGACTTGGCATGATATTTACACTAATTATTCTAATTTTTGTATCCCTTCTCACGTATTTAACTTTTACAATGAGGACAATGTAAAATTCAAGTGTATAGAGAGGCTAAAAGCATACTTTTAATTATTTTGTGTATGACATGCAAAATAGGGTGAAATTTTCAAAATGTTGGTTAGTTTTGAACTTTTTAAGCTGTTATTTTTACGAAAGTGACATGTAACAGATCTTGCCCAAAAGGTTTAAGACATGCGTGAGTTGGTCAGTTTTGTCATACTATTTTATGACATTATTTTGTTTTATGTGCATCCCTTTTAGTTTTTATTACACACAATCTCTTAAAGAACTAATTAGATTAATAAAAAAGTAATATCATATTTTAATATTATAACTAAAAATAAACAATATTAGAATGTTTAGTAAGTTGCACTAGCTACTTTCCTTGGCATAACATGTTTTATGACTCTTTTGTTTAATTTTAGGTTCACACTTAAAAGAGCTAACCCTCCTTGGGCAAATATAGTTTATAAGCAATTGAAAGTCCTAAAATATTAATTCTTGAGGCATGGCTCGAAGGAAAGACTTTTAATCTACCTAATAATACCTAGTATCCTTGGTAATTCTCATTAACTTATGATTATTAGAGAAATACTTGACATGACCTTGAAAGTTGTTAAAATTTAACTGTTTCATTTAAGTTAATGAAGTAGTGATCAAGTGCCCCTTTAAGAATGAAAATGATTCCTAGGGAAAAACTTAAGTTCAAGGGACTAAGTCCTCCTTTGAGATCTCAAGTAAAGTGAGAAGATAAGCTAGCTTTAAAAGGTAATCTGCCTCTTATGCTAGAAGCTAGGTAAGTAAAACAAAACTTTAATTCAATTTAAACCAAGATGCCTTGTCTTTAGAATTAATACACTTACACTTTTTATAGATTGAGTTATATCAAAGTGAGGTGTTAATGTTTCTAAGTCTGAGGTTAACCTTAAATTTTTAAAAATGTTTTTAAAGGCTATTATGCTGATGATTTAATTGATTGCAAGTATGCTAAGTCAATATGATTTCAGCAAAGATAGAAACAAATGTTATGATTTGTTATTAAGTTTTCTTATTATTCTAGTTTCTTCTTTGACAGGTACGGTGGTAAACTAAATTTGTATTCATATTTTGCGTTGAAATTTTTTTTTATTTTTCTTTGATCGAGGATGAGCAAAAGCAAAGTGTGGGGGAATTTAAAATGTTAAATGTTTTTAAAATCATTTACATAGCATATTTGGGAAAAAATTTCTACATTTTACTATTAATAGCCTAAGTTGTTTACTTCTATAGCTTATTGCTAAAAGGGCCTAAATTGTACTAAATATTTTCCTATAGAATTAATGGACTTGAGGAAATATGTCTAGAAGAAAATCTAACTTAATGGAAAACCAAACCAGGATAAATGAACAGGAAAGCCTTGCCCAATAGAAGCCAACCCATAACAAAACAACATATATAATTTAAGTCCAAACTTAAGAAAAAACGCAAGCAATCCATGCAAACTTCAGAGCTATTAAAAGTTTCCCTCATTTGTCAAGGGTGATTAAGTAATGAAGCTAGTGCAAATTGGTGCAGGAGTGTTCGGAGAGCCATAACTCCCTAGAATCGAGCTGGTTTATGGCTAGTGGTGGAGAAATTTCAGAGCTCGCGACATTAGATTGGAGAGGTGTTTGAGATTTATAAATTCCATATTAATTGAATGAGTCTCTCTTGCCCATAAACCTTTTTGTTCTATTTTCCTCTGCTTCAATTACTTTAAAATGTTTAATTTCAGTCTAGGAATGTAGATCTCATTATTTAAGACAAAATTTGAATTATTTCAAGTCAATATTTCATTATTAAGTAAGTTTAGCATTGATGCAATGTATAAATTCTTTGATTTTTTATTCATATTCTTTATATGATTGGAGACATCTTTACATATATGAATGTGATCATTGAATCATTAGTTATTGGAAAATGCATGCCTATATGGAGTTATGTGTCCATGTATGTCATATAATTCTCTATAACTGTATAAAATCATGATTTTAGGTGTTTTTAGAGATATACAGTTACCTACATGACTGCGTAAGTGACTGTATATATCCCAAAAACCCTAGTTTTTACTATAAAAGGACATTATTGGAGGCAGAATAAAGGGAGGATAGATTAGAGGCATTTTTTAGTCATAGTAAACATAAAGATAAGGTATTTCTAAGCAGAGGATGAGAAAAACACAAAGATTACATCACAAGATCTGACAAAGAATATCATGCAATCCAAATTGCAAAAGGATTCATTAAAGACAAAAGGGAGATTTAGAATATGTTCTATTTCATTTCTATTTGTTCTTCTGAATATTTGTTAATGGTTTTGTTTTCTATGCATAGGAACTAAATTATTTAGGGCCTGGGTGTGATGAATCCTAAGTTGTGATGACAATATAATTTAATCTTTTATTCATTGAAATCTTATTGATTTATTTATTGTGATTCAATTATGTGTTATATTCTTGAACTAATATATCTGAGATATTAGTCCATTATTTGATTTCATATGATTAAGATTAAGAAATCCTTTGTGTTAATAGATCTATCATAATTGGAAGGAGTTACATGCAAACCTAGAAATTGGTCGACATAAATCTTCTTGATTAGGTCACGAATCATTAATACAATCTTATGGGTTTTAACTAGAAAGATATTTCAGTTAATCAATCAAGGGTTAGTTGTTAATAGTCTTGAGAAAGATATTAATATAAAATAGATATTTTCACGGTCCAATAATCAATAGTTAATTACACGATAAAAGGTCAACAGTTAAGAATTCTTAGGGGGATTCATCGCCTAGGTACTACTTATTTAATATTGACTTTTAATATCATTTTCTTTGTTTGAGTTCATTATTATGTCAAAAACTACAATCTGATTAGACGGTTAGATAGTAAAAAAAGGTTAATAATGTTGCTGTCGATCGTACCAAAGTGAAGAAGGGTTGCTGCCGACTGTACAAAGTCAAAAAAATATAGCAAGAAAAAGAAGAAGAAGGGCATTGTCCATAGCTGGCTAAACGCATCTAAGGGGCTTATAAATGGGCCTTCCCAGCTTAGTTTTCATTCAACCCAAAAGTCTCTCTTTTTCAATTAAAACTTCACAATTTATAGAGTGTTTAACCTATTTCTTGAGAGAGTTAACTGTTTATCCTTGTAAAATAAGGAGAGGTCGTAATTCCTAAATTTCATAGTGAAGTTTCTTCTTCTTTCCTGTAGTTTTTATCCTAATTTGTTTAGGAATTTTCTACGTAAAATCTGTGTGTTTATTTCTTCATTACTATTCTTTCAATCTTATTTACCTATTAACCTGCTCTAATCTAGTCAATTTTTCCAACAGGTGGTATCAAGGCACGTTGAGAAAATTATGACGAATTTTTTGGCACAATCTGTTCAATTTTCGAATGATGATAGTGAAAGTTGATGAATAGTAAGATAGTAACTAAGAAAAGTGACATTTGTTCATGCATTTATTTTTTAATTAACACTATAACTGAGTTGTAGCAACAAGATACTCTTCACATATATAGTACTATTCATATGTATAAATCCTATTCATACATACGGGTACTATTAACGTGAAATAGTAGGATCAAAGTTTGCTCGTGATAGAAGTAATGGCGACAAAATTTGAGATTGAGAAGTTTAATGGAAGTAATTTCTCATTGTAAAAATTGAAGATTAAGGCTATCTTGAGAAAAGATAATTATTTAGTGGTCATCAACAAAAGGTCGACAATGTTTACAGATGTTCATAATTGGAATGAGATGGACGGGAATGCTGCTATCGTAAATCTCCATCTGGCATTAACAGGTATGGTGCTATCAAGCATAGAGGAGAAGAAGATGGCAAAGGAGATTTGGGATTATCTCTCTAAGCTGTACAAGGCCAAATCACTTCATAATAAGATTTTCTTTAAGAGAAAATTGTAGACTCTTCGGATGTCAGAATCTACTTTACTGACAGAGAACATCAACACCTTGAATACTCTATTTTTCTAACTCACATAAATGAATCATAAAATAGAGTCTCAAGAATATGCTAAACTTTTACTTCAAAATCTTCCATATTCATATGTTCAACTCATCATCAATTTAATAAATAATGTCCATATAGACCACCAAGTCTTTGATGATTTTGTAGTCACTATTCTTAAAGAAGAAAATCAACGTAAGAATAAGGAAAACAGGCAAGCAACTACACAATAAGCGGAGTTATTAATGGTTATCAGAAGGAGATCAACAAAACGTGACCAAAGTGAACACTACAATCATGGTAAGAGAAAGTCAAGAGGTAAGAAGAATTTAAGATGCTACAATGTGGCAAAAAGGGTCACATGAAGAAGGATTGTTGAGATAAGATAAATTTCAATCCTCAAGGAAATATGGTGAGCACTTCAGAAGATGGTAATGTCCTACATTGTGAGGCAGTGACAACAAATGAAAGCAGAAAAATATTTGCTAGTGTATAGCTTTTCAACTCGGGAGCTACTTTTCACGTGACCTCTCGAAAGGAATGGTTCTATAATTATGAACCTATCTTAGGAGGATCTATGTACAATTGCAATGATCATGCCTTAAAGATCATTGGTGTAGGAACCATCAAGTTGAAGTTGTATGATGGTAAAGTTTGTATTATCTAAAGAGCGCAGCATGTAGAGGGCTTGAAGAAGAACTTGTTTCTTTAGGGCAACTAGATGATCTTCGTTGCAAGGTTAAAATTGAAAATAAGATCATGAAAATAATTCGAGGTGTGCTTGTACTTATAAAGGAGAAAAGATAGCTACAAATTTGTATATGTTGAAAGGAGAAACTTTGCAGGAGGAAAAAGCATCAGTTGTTTTAGGATGTTCAAATGCGATGATATGGAATCAAAAACTTGGACATATGTCTGAACAAGGAATGAAGATTCTTGTTAAGCAAAAGTTACTTCCAGGGCTCACAAAGGTATCTCTTCATTTCTGTGAACATTGTGTTACAAGCAAGCAACATTGATTAAAGGTCAACACGTCAAATTCTAGAAGCAAATTAGTTCTAGAATTAGTTCACACTGATGTATGGCAAGCACCAATTTCGTCCCTTAGAGGAGCAAAGTACTTTGTGTCCTTCATTGATGATTATTCCAGGAGATGTTGGGTGTATCTAATCAAGAGGAAGGCAGATGTGTTTTTAGTCTTCAAAGTTTACGAAGCACAAGTAGAGCTTAAATTTGGAAAGAAGATTAAATGTTTGAGGATAGATAACGGAGGAGAATACACTGACAATGAATTTGATCAATTCTACAAGCAATAAGGCATCAAAAAGCAGTTTACAACGACGCACACTCCTCAACAAAATAGAGTGGCAGAGCGGATGATTATAACTCTGTTAGAGAGAACCAGAGCTATGTTGGCAACTACAAGCTTAGACAAGACTTTCTGGGCAGAAGTAGTTAGCATCACTTGTCTTATGATAAATCGAGCCCTATCAAATACAATTAATTTGAAGACACCGACGGAGATATGAACTAGTGAGCCAGTTGATTATTTAAATCTTCATATATTTGGAAGTATTGTATACCTCTTGTACAATCCCAAGAAACTACAAAGTTGGATCCAAAATCTAGGAAATGTTTATTCTTGGGGTATGCTTATAAGGTGAAGGGATCCCACTGCCCATAAGATTATCATTAGTAGGAATGGAATCATTGTAGATGAGCTACAAAAGAAAGGAGAAGATGATAGCACATCAAAGGAAGATTCAGAGACTACTATTGTTCAGGTGGAAAAGGAATCCTAGATGGATTCTTCTGAAGTAGCACCAGAGCACGAGGTACAAGAACCAATAGAGTATGAAGTTCCAGAGACTTGTGGATTAAATCGCCCAAAAAGGAGACCTGATTAGCATTCAAACTATATTATAAAGAGCAATGTTACATATTTTTTTAACTGAGAATGGGGAGTCATCAACTCTTAAGGAGGCAATGAACTATTCAGATGCATCTTAACGGATGACATAAATGCGGGAAGAAATTAAATCTCTTCATAAAAATAAGACTTGGGAACTTGTACCACTACTAAGAGGAAGGCAGGCCATTGACAACAAATGGATCTATAAGATCAAGCAAAATGGCGATGATCAGATATAGCGATATTGTGTAAGAGTGGTAGTGAAAGGATATGCTCAGAAGGAAGAGATTGACTTTAATGAAATATTTTTATCTGCGATTTGACTTACTACAGTCCGAGTAATCCTCGTAATGCGTGCTACATTTGACTTACATCTAGAGCAGTTAGATGTAAAGGCGGCTTTTCATTATAGAGATCTTGAAGAAGAGATTTATATGCTCCAACTAGAAAGGTTTGAAGAAGTAGGAAAGGAGAACATGGTTTACAGTTTGAACAAATCTCTGTATGGTCTAAAGCAAGCATCGAGGTATTAGTACAAAAGATTCGATTCCTTCATTATGATCCTTGAGTATAGCCAACTAAATGCAAACCCTTGTGCATTTTTCAAGAGTTTTGGTGACAATGACTTCACTATCTTATTATTCTATGTAGATGACATGTTAGTAGCAGGCCCTAACAAAGATCGTATTATAGAAGTGAAGGCTTAGTTAGCTAAGGAATTTAAAACGAAGGACTTAGGATCAACAAATAAGATTCTAGGGATGCAAATTCACTGAGATAGAAGTAATAGGAAGATTTGGCTTTCTCAGAAGAATTATCTGAAATAAATCTTACGACGTTTCAATATGCAAGATTGTAAGCTAATTTCTACCCCACTTTATGTTAATTTCAAGTTATTCGCCAACATGAGTCCTAGCAATGAAGATGAAAGAATGGATATGCCTTGAGTACTATATGCATCAGTAGGGGGAAGCTTAATGTTCATTATGATTTGTACAAAATATGATTTTGCACGTGCAGTGGGAGTAGTTAGTTGTTACATGAGGAATCCTGGCAGAGAGGATTGGAATGCTATAAAGAGAGTTCTGAGATACATTAAAGGAACCTTAGATGTTGCATTGTGTTATGAGGCATTAGACTTTGGTGTCGATCCTCTTGCAGCCAGATGGAAACATGAGCAATATGGAAATGGAAAGGAAGAAAGAATGGTGTGAAGATCAGATTGACTATCAATGAAATCTTCAAATGGGAAATTGTTACTGTCGACTACACCAAAGTCAATAAGGGTTATTGCCGACTGCACAAAGTCAGAAAATGTAGGAAGAAAAAGAAGAAGGAAAGTTGTGGACAATCTGTCCACAACTAGTTCAACGCGTTTAGGAGGCCTATAAATAGGCCTCGCAGATCAATTTTTATTCATCCAAGAAATCTCTCTTCTTCAGTTTAAACTCCAAAGTTTAGACATTATTTCTCCTATTTTTTTAGAGAGTTAAGAGTTTCTCCTTGTAAAATAGAGAGAAATTGTAATTCTTAAATTTTATGGTGAAGTTTCTTCTTTTTACCCATGATTTTTACCCTAATTTATTTGGGAGTTTTTCATGTAAAATTTGTGTGTTTATCTCTTCATTACTATTCTTTCAATCCAATTTAACTACAAACCTACTCTAATTCGGCCAATTTTCTCAATAAATACTTTACTTACAATCCTTATGTGATTAACTCTTGCTTACTAACGCCAACCGGAGTTTCATGTGCAGATGTGGTTAAAACAAGCAGTTAATTTTTTTTTTGTTAACCCACGAGGTGTTCTAAGAGAATCCTAATTATGGAAAGACAACTTTAAATCATCCACACCATTATAAGAGTTTTTTTCAACGCTTGTTTCTCTCCTCTTCCGCTCAGCTTGCTGACGTATTCAACAAACTTTTGACTGGTCGTTTGCATCAATATGTACGTAAGTTGGGATTGTTGGACTCTCCGCAATCTCCTACGTGAGGGGCACTATTAGTCAAACTAGTTAAAGTAAGCGGAAGCATATGCATTGTAGTTAGTGGCTTTTTTGTGTTTTGCTTTATTTATTCTGCACAAGACAGAAACTCAATGCTTATTTCTCTTGATAACAATAATCCCCACAAATAAAGAAACTTCTGTTGAATCGCGGAGAAATTTCCGAAATCTGATGTTGTGCATGTGAGTCTTTTGTTCAGAGACTTAGTCAGATGGAACTAGATGGACTGAAACTTCTGCAGCTCACCAGAGAAAACAGTGTGCTTAGGATGCGGGATAATATTAATAATTACTGCTCAAAATGAATTACGGAAAAAATGATAATTTAATTGACATCCACTAGAGTACATGCCACGGTAACAAAAGGGAATACATCTTTTCGATTTCTAACTTTCCCAATTTCTCCCACGAATCATCATTCGCAGTGTCCAAAGAAAGTAAAAATAGCCAATGGAAGAGGAAGAGAAGAGGGTCCGCCTGATGATGGGTTCTCATAGAGTGGTTGAAGCATTAGCAAAAGTGGCATATAGTCGGTGAGAGACGTTGATGGAGCTGATCATCACACCCGTGAAAAAGCAATTTAGATATTGCCATATCCATTTTCTGGTTCCAAACACAACCATCACATACCTTTCTTTATCTTTACCAAATTCCTGATTTCTGTCTGTTCTCTCAACCTTCCTTTGAAAACACTAGTAGAATTTCATTGCCTGACCAAGACTTGGAGTTGAGAGTCGCTAAGTTAATAAAACCCCCTGAAATTCAGGATCGAGAAGCAGATCTCAATGGAGCGTGGACAAGTTTGGCGAAAGGATATGAAGTTGGAGACTCCAACAGAGACTGATCATCATCACCATCATCATCACTTGTCTAGTAGTGGCACAAAGTTTCAACCGACTAGTCCTCCGGGGACTGGGACTCCCACGTTAACAAGACAACCAAGTGCAACTAAGAACACTTGTCTGTGCTCTCCGACCAACCATGCTGGCTCATTCCGGTGCCGGCTTCACCGTGCCCCTAACCTCCAACGAACCAAAAGCATCGATTCCAGAGTTCAACTGGACACGAATTCAGGGACTGATGGTGGTGTGGCTGCGAATGTAAACGCAGTCTAGGGCCATTAGAAAGCTTACATGCATGTATCAAGCGTATGTTGCTATTGTTACACGTCGTTGGCTACAATGTTGTACTTAAGTTCTTCTATGATGATTACCTTTGGGTAATTTCTTTGACATAGTTAGTAGTCTACCAAATCCTTTAGTGTTTCTTGGATTGATCAGGGTAAATTAAAGACAATTCATGTTTGTTGAACAGGTGAGCCTGAAATGGGATAGGATTACGAGGAAATAAAGACTTAGGACAAATAAATAAAACCATAAATGACCTTAGAGTTCATATCTTTAACGATTATTCTTAAACAGGTACATATCGGCTAACATCTAATAGTCCGTGTAAGCAGATTCTTGGGACATGTTCAGAAACGAAAAGCTTCGAATGTTGCAAATTTTGAAGAGTTAATTATTCAGTGTAAATTTTATTTAAAATATATTATTAGTTTTATACTAATTATTGTTTCTTTTTAAAATAAAAATATAACTTAATAGTATAAAATATTTTTTTCCTACAAATAAGATAACAAGTAAAAGTAAAAGAGCGAATTGTAAATTTTTTAATCTAATAAATTGAAATTTTAAATTATATTTTTATTTGAATTACACTATTAAAGTATATTTTAAAATTTTTAATATTACGTGTAAATGGTCCACTCATATACTATTATATCGATATGGAAAAAGACAGAGAAGTTGACAGATGTCCTGCTGAAAGCCTTATCTGAGTCTCAGATTTGATGCCCCATTAATGCCGTTCGGAAATGAGCTATAGCGAATCTGAACGATTTCGCCTATTTGGTGTTATGGTTAATTTTTCATAAGAGATAAATGAAGAACAAGTGAGAGGGAAGAATCCAGAAAGAGCGGAGAGAAGAAAAGATAAATGCTGGGAGAAAGAGAGAAGGCAGAGAACTTGAGAGAGAGAGAGAGAGACACACACACACACACGTTAGCTAATGCATATTCATTCTTTAACAAAACGGTTACAAGTATTGTTATACTGCTATCCACCCATGCCAGTACAGCTATATAATGACTATATTATTTTTATTAGTAACAATTTCCTTCACCTTTAGCAAACCTTATCCTCAAGGTTACGGAGGTTTACAAAATAGACAAAAATAATAATAAACATATTTTCTTTTTATCACCCATCTCCTTCACAATACCATTAGCAGTAGCTCCCTTAATATTGTTGAGGAAGGAGACAAGATTATCAGCATGTAGATTTGCATACCTAGGTGCACCATATTCGTTACAAACTGGGTTGAAATACGGTTCAATTGGCATGCAACCATTTGTTATGTCTCCAAGAGCATGAACACGGAACCCTGGTTTCAAACTGGAGACAACTCTAGTTATAATAATTTTCCCATCTTCTCCTTCATTATTGCTGAGAACAGCAGCTACCTGCGTCATTAATTCTGTGATCTCAGAGTATCCCTGAGAGAGAGGAAGAGAGAAAGATTTTATGTAGTTTCTAGCTGTAGGTTCCGGAGCAGCTAGAATAGTAGCTGTCACGTTCCCCTCTCGCTCTTGTCCCACTGAACTACCTTGCGGTGTAATTTCCGTCGTTCCAGCTTCACCTCCCGATTTCTACAAGCTCTGCAAAAGTAAAGCTCGTAATTCAGTCATCTCTTTTTCTACCTTGACTGTTCTGTTTTGAATCTCCAAAAACATTCTTTCCATTGCGCTCTTCAAACTTTCTTCCATTCTCCTAAGCTCTGCACCTATGGTACTTTCTGCCATTGTTGTTTTTTTTTTTATTTCTTTTGTTCACAGAATCGACTTCTCTGATACCGTTTGTTATGGTTAATTTTTCATAAGAGAGAAATAAAGAATAAGTGAGAGGGAAGAATCCAGAAAGAGCAGAGAGAAGAAAAGATAAATGCCAGGAGGAAGAGAGAAGGCAAAGAACTTTAGAGAGAGAGACACACACACACACACTTTAGCTAATGCATATTCATTCCTTAACAAAACGGTTACAAGTATTGTTATACTGATATCTACCCATGCCAGTACAGCTATATAATGACTATATTATTTTTATTAGTAACAATTTCCTTCTCCTTTAGCAAACCTTGTCCTCAAGGTTACGGAGGTTTACAGAATGGACAAAAAAGAAATAAACATATTTTCTTTTTATTACCCATCTCCTTCACAACACTATTAGTAATAGCTCCCTTAACATTGTTGAGGAAGGAGACAAGATTATCAGCATGTAGATTTGCATACCTAGGTGCACCATATT
>JANZXR010000115.1:48307-61659 GCA_027575705.1 Erythroxylum echinodendron | reverse complement strand
TTCTGTGATCTCAGAGTATCCCTGAGAGAGAGGAAGAGAGAAAGATTTTATGTAGTTTCTAGCTGTAGGTTCCGGAGTAGCTAGAATAGTAGCCGTCACGTTCCCCTCTCGCTCTTGTCCCACTGAACTACCTTGCGGTGTAGTTTCTGTCGTTCCAGCTTCACCTCCCAATTTCTGCAAGCTCTGCAAAAGTAAAGCTCGTAATTCCGTCATCTCTTGTTCTACCTTGATTGTTTTGTTTTGAATCTCCAAAGACATTCTTTCCATTGCGCTCTTCAAACTTTCTTCCATTCTCCTGAGCTCTGCGCCTATGGTACTTTCTGCCGTTGTTTTTTTTTAAATTTCTTTTGTTCACAGAATCGATTTCTCTGATACCATTTGTTATGGTTAATTTTTCATAAGAGAGAAATGAAGAATAAGTGAGAGGGAAGAATCCAGAAAAAGCAGAGAGAAGAAAAATAAATGCCGGGAGGAAGAGAGAAGGCAGAGAACTTTAGAGAGAGAGAGAGACACACACACACGTTAGCTAATGCATATTCATTCCTTAACAAAACAGTTACAAGTATTATTATACTGATATCCACCCATGCCAGTATAGTTATATAATGACTATATTATTTTTATTAGTAACAATTTCCTTCTCCTTTAGCAAACCTTGTCCTCAAGATTATGGAGGTTTACAAAATGGACAAAAAAGAAATAAACATATTTTCTTTTTATCACCCATCTCCTTCACGACACCATTAGCAATAGCTCCCTTAACATTGTTGAGGAAGGAGACAAGATTATCAGCATGTAGATTTGCATACCTAGGTGCACCATATTCGTTACCAACTGGGTTGAAATGCGGTTCAATTGGCATGCAACCATTTGTTATGTCTCCAAGAGCATGAACATGGAACCCTGGTTTCAAACTGGAGACAACTCTAGTTACAATAGTTTTTCCATCTTCTCCTTCATTATTGCTGAGAACAGCAGCTACCTGCGTCATTAATTCTGCGATCTCAGAGTATCCCTGAGAGAGAGGAAGAGAGAAAGATTTTATGTAGCTTCTAGCTGTAGGTTCTGGAGTAGCTAGAATAGTAGCCGTCACGTTCCCCTCTCACTCTTGTCCCACTGAACTACCTTGCGGTGTAGTTTCTGTCGTTCCAGCTTCACCTCCCGAATTTTGCAAGCTCTGCAAAAGTAAAGCTCGTAATTCCGTCATCTTTTTTTCTACCTTGACTGTTCTGTTTTGAATCTCCAAAAACATTCTTTCCATTGCGCTCTTCAAACTTTCTTCCATTCTCCTGAGCTCTGCGCCTATGGTACCTTCTGCCATTGTTTTTTTTTTAATTTCTTTTGTTCACAGACCATTTGTTATGGTTAATTTTTCGTAAGAGAGAAATGAAGAACAAGTGAGAGGGAAGAATCCAGAAAGAGCAGAGAGAAGAAAAGATAAATGCCGGGAGGAAGAGAGAAGGCAGAGAACTTTAGAGAGAGAGAGAGACACATACACACGTTAGCTAATGCATATTCATTCCTTAACAAAACGGTTACAAGTATTGTTATACTGCTATCCACTCACTCATGTCAGTACAGCTATATAATGACTATATTATTTTTATTAGTAACATTTGGCTACATCAGGTTATTGCCATGAACGCGTTTCAGTTACCAGAAGGGGTCCCTCAAAAATGGTCATTCATGCCTATGAACAGATTCTGTCAGAAATTGATAATAGAATTTCCTCTTGATCAGTTAATTCGACTGTAGTTGCATTGCATCATTTTACAGGCAATTCTTCGGCACGACCATCACATCAATGCCAAAGTTTTGAGTTTTGACCTTTTTCAGGTCCAAAGCTAGAAAGCTTGTGATTTTTGCCTCTTGTTCAGTAATGGAAAATGAATTGTGTTTGCTTGAACGTTGAACCATATCACAAGATGTCTTTCAAAATGACTCTAGCGCAGAAGACAGACATAAAAAAATAAATAAATAACACCCTGGAGGTCTAACAGAATGGAGGAGAAGTGATGCATGCAGATGTAGTAGCTTGAGATCAGGAGTTTACTGAGGAAAACCATGATGATCATAAAAGACTGAAATGATCGCACCAATAATGATGACCTGCATATAATTAACGACCAACGGTCTGTTTTTGATTATTCACTACTTTATTCTATTCCATTACCCTTTGTTTAAAGTAGAGTTGGAGCCTAGCACCCAACTTTTTAATTTCATTGATACGATTATCTCCAAAATGATGGCCTCCTCCTTGAGTTCCTCGTAAACAAAATAAAAACAGGTATCGTCAGAGATTTCAATGGATGTCGCATTTTTAGCATTCATCTGTAGTTTTCAGGCGTGCGTTTCTCCAGGATCCTACCTACATGCCGAGACATGAGAATTGACAGGGCAATCTTATGCTTTTCCACATAAAACGCATCTTACCAAATAGTAAAGTTTCTAGTCCGCATGCATGCATTATTGATATTTTAAAAAATGGCTGATAATTGGTACCTTACCACTAATAATTTCTTTGATTACATGTCGGAAAACTATTCAACAAACCAAAAACATCCCAGAGCAGAAAGGACCTTGATCATTTGTAACCAGTACTTGTCCCATTAAACCCTTTACCTTAAAATAGTTCTTTCAATGTTCTACTCACGCCACCATGATAAGTTTTGTTTAGTTTCTACTGATCTGCATAGTTAGTAGGCATTGCTGTTTTCTTTTTATTACCAGGATTTTCCCATCTATCAAACAGATGAAAAAAAATGGACTTACGATCAACTTTCTCGATCTTGTAGGTGATTGAATTGCCTTAACAATCTGTTTTCGCATACAAGAAATCGATACTTATTTTCTGTTGTCAAGAAACAATACGCCCATTTGCTTCTGTTTGTCATTCTTTCAACAATCACTAGGACAGAAAGGCAAGATTTTGCATGGTCTTATCTTAATGCCATTGTCAGATTAAAAACGGGTACATGTATCATTGAGAGGAAGAAGTCCTGATGATCGATGAGAACCCAGAAATGGTAGTTCACTACAATGTTCAGATGCCAGCCACAAAATTCGGATAATCACATGGAATTGGAAATGTCAAACTGACTCAAAATAAGGCAATAAGACACAAAAATTCGATCGCAACAGGCTAACAACACAATTGTCACGCACAACACGTAACAAACACTAATTGTTCAGTGAACACAGAAGGATCAGTGAGTTGCAACAAAGAGACAGATGTTGCAGATTTATAGACACAAACAGGAACCTTGGTCCCTCATTTCTTCTCTACACCAATGAGCTATGTTATAGTTTTCCTAAATAAGATCAGGCAAGAGATTTTGTTCCAACATCCTAAAAATCTTGGTTCTTATTATATTGTTTTTATTACATTGATAATGCACATGAATAGTTTCTGATTCAAAACTACAAGTAACAAGTGCACTTCAGAAAAGAAAAAAGAGCAGTGTATACAGTTACACTTCATATTACAATCGATGCCTAAATTTCAAACAAAAATTTAATCAAGTCTTCTCGTTGGAATTTCTATTGATAGACAACAACCTACTAAACATTCTTTTGGGTCGTGTAGGAAGAGCACAAAAGGCTTTAAACTTGGAACTTCTCGCAAGACCATCTGATTGCAAATCGTGTTCATCCAAATTATCATCTTCGGCCAATTTCATTCTTAAAGTTGAGAGCTTTGACTTAGATGATTTGAGCCCTGAAACACTCCACTGATCTTCTCCTACGATGCTAGTATTAGTGCTTAATGCTGCTGTAGGTCTTGATGGGTCAATCTCATGTGAGGCTAAGAGTGCTTTGATGTTACTAGGAAGCTCAGTGACTTTCCCACCAGCCATGGATGCTCTTGTTTGCTCAAAGAAGAGAACTTGCACTACGACTCTCAGAGGGAGTAACTCATTTTGTGCAGCATGCATGCAGGCTTCAACCGATAGCTTCTTGCAGTCCAGGGTTCGACATAACCGTTTCCTTTCAGACTTGTTTAGGTCTGGATGTGTCTGGATGTTCATACATGATGTTTTTGGTGAATTTCAACTCTTAATTACTAATGACAATTGAGTACCCCTTAAAGTTAGAAACTTGTTTAATTTTGGCCACCTATAAGGCTTTTGGACCCTTCAACATAAACATATAAATGTAATGCTAACTCTCTGTCAATATGATCGAGTGAACCTTAGCCACATGTTTTCTGTAGCTCCGGAGATGTGAGTACATTCGAAGATTATAAATTTGCAATCTCATTTCTCATTAATCCGACAAATGAGGCTAAATTTGCTAGGTCAGGCTAGCATTAACTGCCAGTGCATTGTCGATGTGAGCTAACTCCAAGGTCAACAGAGTTGGTTATCTAACCGCTAACAATGACCCACATTGTAGGATGTGATTGTGAAGTGCTAGCTAGGGATGGCTATTATGTGAAAAATGGTAAATTGTTTAAACCAAGAAGAAACTGTTATTTTACCTTAAGATAGATGTCAATGGCTCTGTATAGATCGTCGTGGTCAATCCTTGAGAAATCTGGTATGGACTCGGCAAGTGTAATAAACTTTGATAGAGGCAAATTGACATCTCTGGCAATCTCTTGAAGAAAACCATCCACAAGCTTTGCCACCTTCAACTTTGAACTATGGGACGCTGAAGATGACCTCCTGCTTTCTTGGAGCTCCAAATCAATGTTCTCTGCAGAACGAGACCTTCTCCTTTCAAACCCCAACTTGGATCTTGGAGGACTAGTTACAGGACTTTGCCCTTGAGCCATAAACTGCTCTAATATCGTCAGAACCATGTCCACGTCATACAAAGTACCACTTGTCTCTGAGAAAGAGGGTATTAACAAATCATTGACTGTTGCTTCCTCTAACTGAAGTCCCACTCTTCTAGCTAATTCCACCTTTGAAGACGACGAGGCACTTAGAATATTGGAAGCTTTTAAGAGCTTTAGCAGGAAACTGCAAGATACTGAACCTTTTTCTGCTGGAAGTAAGCTTACTATTGATTCCAAGATCAGCCTATGCTTTGAAAACACCTCATTGGTTAGGTCTGAATCTGAGTCTGATGCTTCACTTTTGTGACCATTTACTTCCCTTGATATGTTAGGTAGCCATCTAGCTGCATAAATTTTCAATGCCTCCCCAATGAGATTAGAGGGTATTTGTCCTCCAGATTTAATAGCTATCATGCTTCTCCAGTACAGGTCTATGCCTAATTCTGCCATATCCTCGGCCCACCATCCTTTGCATGTTGATTTATGCCTTAGGCTCACTGCTCCATTGCAGGAGATATCATCCCTTACCCTTCTGGAATAACTATGTGACAAGCTCACTTTTGAGGGATGGATTGAGACTTTAGAGGCTATGGCTTCTATACATCTGCTTTTAATTCCAAGATCTTCTGAACAGAAAGGAAAAGCTTTGGTGCTTTGAAGAGTGACGATTGAGTCTTTCCAACCATGAAGTATGCAAGAATTGAAGAAAACTTCAAGCTTGCATATTAGGTTCCCCTTCTCAACATCCTCCGTCATTTGCAAATATTCTGCAGCACATCTTGCAGCTACAATGTTGTATGCACTAAGAGTGATGCTAATACCATAACAGAACTTGGCACAAAGTTCAAATGCTTCAATCCCACCAGGAAAATCTGGAAGTTGGACTATCTGGTGCGGTGAAGTGTCAGGGGACTCAGAGCAGAGTCTCTGTAAGCGCAAACACTTGGACAACAATGGAAACTACAGATGAAGAATTCATGCGAAATTAGCCTTAACTGATCGCAAACTAATCCTGAAACAATCAGAAACAAAAAGTTTTTGAAGTTTTTACCTTGTGAAGCAAATATCTACTTCCTTGCACTTGAATTATGAGGTCACTAGAGACTTCAGAGTAGACAGACCTGCATTAAAGAAATAAATTCATGCCATTTCTTCCCAAGAAAAACTTCTTCAATCCATATCTTCATGTTTAGTAAGTTGAAACTCTCACCTGACAGCTTCACTAGAGTAGAAGGTGTCTGGTCTGGACCCTAGTTTCATAAACTTCATGTCTATTTCTTCTGATTTTCTTCCTGGTTTTACGTCTTCATCAGCTACTTCTCAACATGGACAAACCAGATAACTCAGCCTGAAAAGCCTGTGCAGGATTGACCACCAGTTCCTCAGAAGCCAAACCGTTCTTCCTCCATGAGCCAACTAGAGATATTTTCCAAAGAAGAATACAAAGAAAACCAGCTGTTTCCTCCTGTACAAAAATTTGCAACTTAGCAAGCCTGCAATTTATTAGTCATTAAAAACTTCATTCCGTCACCATAAAAAAGGTTATTAAAGGTGGAATTTTATTGGAGGAAAGAGGATACCCCAGATGAAAGGAATACCAGGAGAATTTATTGTGCGTGAGGTAGTCTCCTAGTTCTTATATTTTGGAATTACTAACATAAGCTGTCAAAACGATAGGAACCCCAGAAGATCAAACTGTCCACGGTCCATGTCGTTTCAGTCAAATTCTATACCCCATGTGATTTGGACATGCAAATAAAGAATCAAAGCCACTGCAATCCCATCAAGATCAGATATATCTCACTCCCACCAAGACGATCAACTAAAAAAGCATAACAAAAAAGGAAGAAAATCTACAAGGTCACACACGAACTTACCAATGCAAGCATAGAACAGAATTGTTGCTTAAACTAGAAAGACATCCACATAATAAAGAATGGCAATAAGAACGTAACCTCACATCTAAGCTTCTTTGATATGGCCAGCAAGCATGAACTGCCAATCATTCATAACAAAAACGGAGTTTGAATCATGAAAATCTGTGAACTATTACTATTCTTTTCCAATTTAGAGGAAGAATATGGTTGAAGGCATATTTTTCCAACGGACGTGCCAGCGTGAAATGAGAAAGGCGACACCCACGTGCTTCTTCTGTGCCCACTTGCGCCCTTCCTTCTCATCATTGCCACAGCAATTTTTTTTTACAGTACAGTCCTTGATTATTTTAGTCAAACACTATTTTATACGCAACATCGTACACCTCTAGTGTTCCATCATTAATATCAGAAAGAGGATTACAGGCAGAAAATTTTTACCAAGAAAAGCACTAAACAAGTTGAAAGGAATTGAGTTTATACTTTAAAAGAGCCGAAGAATAAAGAAAAGCAAGAAGGCCAAAAGAAAGAATAGGATATATGTATCACAATCCTTGTCTGCTTTAACCTTTCTCACCTATGTAGTTTACAGGCCATACGAATACCCCTGCATTTAACTAGAATATATAGAGCTACCCGTACCAGACTATCTGCAAGCATTAATGGTATTTGGTCCATGACCAGAAACATTACCTATTGCTGGTGTGAAATGAAGAAACAATGGTTTGCTGTGCAGGACTGATGTAGTGTCCGATATAAGGCAAGTGATTTCTGGGTCACAAAGTTTTCATTAATGAAATGATAGAAGTTTCATCCTTTGGCAGTTGAAGGATCATTTTCAACTTCTTTGGCATTGGATTCTTGCTGGTTGCAATCTTTTATAAAAAGAACTTGATCTTCAAGTCTGTAAGGTTGTGATTTATGGGAATATGGGCCCTAGTTTATTGATCCAACTAACCTAAGACTAATTAAGCATACGATGTTTGGTACTCCAAACTTTTGATGGTTGCATTTGCCTTGGCAGAAATATCAGAATTGTTTATCAAAAGCTAGCAACGATCAATCATGGGGGTGGGTTCTGCGAAATTTAATGTACAAAACTGGGTGAGCTTCTGATAACTTCATTTGTTCTTGTGTAAACTAGGTAGCCCCACATCAGTTATGCGTTAACCAGGCTCTCCTGCCAACTAAACTAGGGGTGTTTACATCACCTCAGTGATGAAACAATTGCTTTTTAGCCTGATACATTTTTCTTTTCACTTACTGCTGGCTTGCTCTTCAGATTTTATTTCTTCCACCTTCTTCTTGTCATTATTTTCAATGAAGTGACAGCAGCATCAGGATTTGAACAAGAAAGGCAAGATCCATGTTTCTCATGAGAATGATTTGATGATTTCATTCTACCGGGGATTATCCCAAGATGATCAGGAATATTATCCTTCGCAAAAGGAGTTTTATGTGTGGTCCACCCACTAACATCTACAAAGGAGGAAAGTTCAGTCGATGACGTTTTTGGTAGCTATAACAACTCTTAATTTAGGTTTTATTTTTTTCCACTAATGGCTTGCCAGCACTACTATACAAAGGCAGTAACCCTTCAATTTACTATAGCTAGACTTGACAGAAAATAATTCACTATAGCTAGACTAGACAGAAAATACTATACTTTTCTGCAGACTAGAAAAGAACAAGTCACCGAAATCCGCAAGAAAGTGTGAGGATACAGTAGAATATGATCCTGGAAAGTTGTGAAGTTTCTACTTTTTTCTATGGCGCATTTACACTAAATGGCAGGCTGGTGAAACAGGAAACGAAAATATTATTAAACCCTTACACGTGTTCTAGCTGCAGAAAAAATTGGAACAAGAAAACCAATTAGAAGGTAACAGTGTATAATCAAAGGACACAAACATGCACCTAGTCAGATTCCAAGTTGCTATTACGTGTTGGAAATTGCTCAAGGTAGAAAATTTTATGTTCCTTCAAATCTTTTTTGCCATTTCCAAGTACTACAATACATAAGGGCCGTACATATATGAACAGATTAGAGCTCACTTTCGTATAGGTGTCTTTAGAACTGGACGTGCCTGAGATTGTTCTTGAACATGTTTTACCGTATGTGGTCATGATCACAAGCTAAAAAGTGACCCATATATCTCTTGGCTCAATCCATGTCCGGGAGCGAACAAGACTGGACCTCTGTGTTGGCTCGATCAATGCCAGCCCCAAAGCTAAGGAGTTGCCAAGTCCCAAGTGGGCAATTGTGATATTTGAGTAGAGAGCAAAGGGTAAGAAGTGGAGAGAGCAATGAGTGGCTTTGGCGATGTCAACACTACACTACGTGAGAAAGGAGATGACCCACAATTGCTGTAATGGTCCTTCTCTGTGCCACCCAACGGGGTGGCCAACCGACAATGGCCTCTTTTGTAGGGCCATGTCTCTTTAGTCTTTTCTCCTCGTGGGTCCCTTTTGCCTCCCATTGATACAGGTTGGACCTCTTTTATGGTTCTTATGCAGCCTTGACCTTTGGGTTCTTGAAGAACTAAATCAAAATTTGATCTTGAGAAAACAAGCTTCAGAGACCCTTAAGTTGGATTTGAGCTGGTATTGCTTTTTCAGAGACGTGGCATTGCTATTGCTACACATAATATTTCTTTATGAATTAATTACAAAATTGAAGCAATCATCAAGAAAAGGCAAAGAAAAATGTTATTAATATGAGGGCAGAAAGAAGTGCAGACCTAAAAGAAAAAATGATTAAGGAGGCTAGTTAGCTCGTTGACAAGCACACATTTGGGAACCTTGCAATTGACAGAGGGATGCCTCATTTAGGATCTCTTTAATGCCCAATTGGACATTTTGGAAGTTAGCAGCTCCTTTATTTTGAAGAACTCCAGTCCACGTATGGCTATCCACCAAAGGAGATTTACTACTTAATGAGCAAAGATCATAGAACGCGACATTGCCATAAAAGGACAGTGTTTAAGAGAAAAGAAAAGCCATTATGTATTTGGTCTGCCCCTTGTTACAAGGAATTATAATAATTGCCAGTGCCTTTGCTTTATTTTCCCACTGACAATGTTAAAATCTCCATGAAGAAAAAAAAAAAGAAGCATGAATACATAATTGGAGGCAGCATACCATTGCCAATGCAAATTATTATTCTAATAATTCAAAACTGTCCAAACCATTTTAACTAATAAACAGTGGAACATTAATTAATTGGTTTTGAAGTTATTAACTCAAAAATTACTTCATCAACTCTAAACTTCTGTGACTGTTGTGACAGAGTTTTATTAATTTAATTTTAATTTTTTAACTAGTAAAATATTAAAAACTTTACTACACACTAAAGCTTTCTTTTACATCAGAAATTATACAGTAACATCTAAGTTAAAAGCATATATCATTTTCAGTAATATACTTAATTTAATTTTTATTGAAGATATTAATAATTTGTAAAAGGATATTCATCTTAAATTCAAACTTTACTAAAAGGAAAAGGGAAAATAAATGAAGCAATCATATTATTATACATATGATGAGATGGAAAAGTCAAAGCAAGAGTTACCTCAGATATCATTGTCTATGTCTCAGGTAATCCACTCTTTAGAGCTTGAAGTTTTGTATGTATTAGGGAATATAAATAGTAAATACAGATATATAGGCCAAAACACACGTGTACGCGTGGAGCTAACTTTGTAATTGCCAGTGATCTCTTCCTGCCCTCCTGGACCTCCAATGAATTGTCATTCACAATTACAAGAACCTCGCTATTGCCCCACCAGCTTCGCTGACCCCAAATTGTTCTGCAAATCTCACTTTCATGCTTTTTTCCTAACGTCGTGGCACCCTCTCTTCGCATCTTTTCACACATCTCGTGGACTTTATACATATTTCTGTGCAATGAGTTTTATTTATGTCTCACCGTGCTTAAGGACTATTGTAAGTGATTGTATAAAATGAAAAATGTTGATTTTTTTTATTTAAAACATGTTAATAAGATAAGGAAACGAGAATTAAAGGTAGACATACTCCTTTTACAGTTGAAGGTAAGAATGGTTTGCGATAACAGAGTGATCCTCTCCTCCTCCTCCCAAGAAGATGAAATGATGAGGCATTGACTCAAAACAGTGTTATGCTAGGCTAAACGTACAAATACCATCCTTTTGGTCTGCTAAGTGTCTGGGATTAGGTACATGAAGGACAAGTAATAGTTGGATTCCAAAGGACAATTAGTCAAAAATCTAAAAGTTGACACATTTTGTGGTAGGTAAATTATGCGTTGAAACACAGCTCACTTCCAAAAGTAATCGGTTCTCGCAAACACTGTCTCCACAAGATTCGCGTGCCAGGCAAGTAATCTTGTTACGAACCCAACACCCCTTGATTAGTTACAGATAAAAATGTCATGAAAAAGGTTGACGTGGAGATTGTCTTCATCATTGATATGCTAATCCAATCATCAAATATTCACCCCCTACCTACTAGCTACTTGCATACATAGGTCTTGTGTTTTGACATGAAACTTATGCTCTTTATGACATATCTAGGCTTTTGTTTTTATTGCCTTGTTTGGTTCTGCTTCTTTTTCCTTCTTTACGAGATGAAAGCTATGCATCATTATGCTTTTAACTGTTGAGGAGCTTGGAATTCACGCTTTTGCTGTTTGGCTTGCAGGAATTTCTATCACTGGACCAGAACTTTATCAGAATAATTTCCCTTCTTTCTTTTCTGCTTAAAAACCTGCCAAAGGGAAAAGATTTCTAGTCGCTAACTCATATCAGGAAAAGTTGTGTGTTCCCAACGTTTCAGGGTTCGTGCATGCATGATCGGTTTTCTCTATTACATATGGAGTTATATGCGAGAATTAGGAGCAGGACGGCTACAATGACAGATATAATTACTTGATCCAAACTCAATCTACCTTGAAATATTTTCATGTGTATAACTGCTCGTTAACAAACAGTACTGATGCAGATATGAATATATAAAAAAATTGTTGTATATACGTCTTCTGCTTTAAATTGATTCCTTTGTGAAAAAAAGATGAACAAATTATACATTGAGAAATTAGTAGTGAGAGGAGTGTCTTTGTCTCTATCCATCCAACTAACCTAAATGAACAAGTCGCTTTTGATCACGATGACTGAAGTCCCAGCATTACCAATCCAAAAGCTCAAAAGAGTAGTTAACCAAATTAATCTTATAATTAGAAAGTGAGAAAATGAACATAAAAGCAACCAAAGAACCCTTCTCGACCCATCGCATCAACTTTAGCAAAGGCACAAGGAAGGATAAACATAAGCTCGAAACAAGATTTTCTATTCTGTGGTCGGTCAAGATAAACTCTTACCGTGATGATGACGATGAAGATGAGCTCATGTATATGTGTTATTTGTTATTGTCTTTTGATTTGGAAGTTTGACATCATTGCGTTGGTGTTGGTGTATGTTGCGTTGTGCTCCCTTCGTTGTTTAATTCTAAAGAACTAAAGAAAAGGAGAATGCAGATTGCTAAAAAGAGTACTGCTGTACTCTAAAGATCAATACTTCTTTAGGACATTAGGTGATTATAGAAACCGAGATTTGATTTATTCAGAGTGTTTGTTTTTATTTTTATTTTATTTTTAAATTTAATAAAAAATATGTTTGTTTGAGTTTTTAGTTTATATTTTTAATTTTAGTTTTTCTAGTTTTTAAAATTATGAAAACTATAAAAAATAGTTTTTGTTTCTTAATTTTGTTTTTCCATAATACTATCATTTAATATATTATTTAATTATTTAAATTTTAATAAAATTATAAATAATTTAATTCAACATTATATATTTAATAAATTAAAATTAATTATCAATAAAATTATAAATAATTTAATTTTATTAATTTTTATAATTAAATTATATGTAATCAAATTTTAATAATTATTAATAAATATTCAAATAAATTTTGATTTAATAATTAAAATATATTTCAAAAAAATATTAATTTTTAAATAAAATATTAATTTTTAAATTATTTATTATTAAAATAACATAATATTCAAATAAATATTATACAAGAGATTAAATAAATTTATTTAATTAAAAATAATTTATCTTTAAGTTTTATCTTATATGAAATAATTATTAGTGATAAAAATATAACTATATTAACATCAATAATCAAATAAAATTTGATTTTATTTTTATTTGAAAGAAAAATAAAAACTAAAAATGAAAATTAAAAACTACAACCAAAAAAAGAAAAGTAGAACTAAACGATCCCTTAATTTTTAGGTGGATTCAGTATATCAACACATACTAGTAGGTTCAAAATTTTAAAATTTAATATAGAGATAATTGAGGTTTTTCATAAATTTATCCGACTTGTCGTATTAGTCAAGTTGGAGTGCAAACATAATCCACTTAAATTTTAAACTGCCGTTGGCACTTGGCACAATGAAAATTTAGATTTTCGAAAAATAAGAAAAGGAGGAGCAACTGTTCATTGTCTTTGAATGTGTATATTCTATTTCCAATGGGCTAATATTGTATAATAATACCGGGAAAGATAATCATACAGATCCCGTCCAAGGATAATCATAATGATGCCATCTACAAAGCCATTAATCCTTTGGGGCATAAAGTAGAGGAATGAGAAAAAGAAGGCATGCATTTTTAGAATGCTAATTCAGGGGCATGTCGTGGAACTTGT
>JANZXR010000115.1:26939-41300 GCA_027575705.1 Erythroxylum echinodendron | reverse complement strand
TTATTTTATTTTAAAAATAAAACTTACAATAAAAGTTTAACTAATAAATTAAAAAATATTTGAAAAAAGAAAAGGGGTGGAGTGAGAGGTGGGAGACGGGGAGAAGGAAACAATTTTAAAAATTTTTGTTTTTTTTAATTTTTTAAATTAAAATTTGAAAATTTTATAATTTAGTCCCTATATTTTTCAAAATTTCTAATACTAGCCGGTATTTAAATACCGTTATCAAAACTAATATTTTGGTACCGTTTTTCAGCCGGTACGGTACAGTATTATAATCTTGCTTCAAATAGTCCTAATTATAATTTTTAAAAAATAAAATATCACCTAGTTTCAATCTATTCATTTTAGATGACTATTGGATAAATTCTTAAGAGTATATATTAAATAAATTATCCAGTATATGTAATAATTAGTAAATTAAATCAGCTCTTTTTTTTAAATCTTCAGTGCTTGAATATTCTAAAAAAATGAAAATTTTGAATTCAATACCTAAAACATCTAAAGGCACTTAAGAAAACTCTCCCTAACTTTCAACTACCGTCTGAAAAGCTCAGATATGATTGGAAAAAGAGTTAGCATTCTAAACTAATTAATCGGTCTAGCAAAAGACTAGAGGCCTACGGTGAAAATGTGATGAAGGTTAGTCCAATCCAATGTTACATATATAAAATTTAATATATACATTAAATATAAATAAAATTAAAAGAAGGTATAAAACAAAATTTGAAGCGTCATTCAATCGAAAACCCACTATATTTGCATTAATGTCAATTCTTATTTAGCACAAATTCCTTATCATTAAGAGGAGCTTTATCATTACCATCATTAAAATTCATTGTACCAAATGACATGTCAATATTTTCTTATCTAAGATTATCTTTCAAGTCACTCTTATCTATAAAACCTAGCTTTCTTAGACTCAATTCGTCAAAAAATTTATATTATCAATACAAATTTGATCTATTAAACTACTTGTTCTATTAAGAGTCTCAGTAAATAATAAATTAAATTATTAAACAATTATAAAAATTATATCTAACTTAATAATGATAGTACCATGCCTTCCGAAGTTTTAAATTGCATCGAATAAAGACCAGGTCATTCATTCTTTTAAATGTGCTCTAATTTCTTTCACAATATGTTGCACTCACACGTTGACTTAGAATTTGAACTGCAAACATTTACAATTCTAGTACACTACTTTCGAATTGGTCACTCCAAGAAACTGTAAGTCGTAAGACAACAGAAGTAGTGTTATAAACAAATTAAAGTAATGATCAATTTTCAACAAGTAACAAAAGTGAAAAAAATATGTACTTGGATTAAGTTTTTCTCTTTGATGAATAGTAATTGGCATCTCAAACTCTCCAGAAGCCTCTTTATAAATCTCTATTTGTGAGCTTAGCAAATCTTGCATCATCTCATAGGCAACAGGTGTTTTAATAGTTAATAGCATTCCTCTATTAACTTCAGCTTTCTTTGTAAAACTTAATTTAAAATAGACACTACGATTTAAAAATATCCCAACTACATACAATAGAGAGTAAAGTTGCCTTTCTTGTCTCTCATTGATAACTACAAGATAAGATAAGTACAAAAAAGACTTATTTTTCATATTAACCTTGATTTCTTCCTTCGCCCTCTCCATGACATCATAAAAATAATTCATTGTTGCCTTTTTATCATTATCAGCTAGACGAAGTACTATCTAGGTTTAAACTCGGATGACAAATTGACATCAGGATCAAAATTCAATATCTTCATGTGTAATTTCGAAAACCTCCCATCCGCCATTAAACTTAAGATGTTAAGATGAAATCTACTTATCACTTGTAAACATCTGTCTCTACTCTTTCTTCATCATAATAAAACACTGAAGTAAAAAGAAATATGTTGAAAATCTTTTAACAATAAGATGACACAAATTCTTACGATTGGTGAAATCCTTTCTCATTAAATTCAAGACATATACACTATTGTAGATGAACTTAGTCACTTTTTTTACTTTATGCATAATCTCACCAATAATAATAAAATATCTAGCATCCCTTATAATTTCCAACATCAAGTTAATGCAATGTGCAATACAAGGAGTCTAATAAAAAGAATTATACTTGCTTTATGATCTTCTTGCAGCCATTTTATAAGCAGACATTATCAGTAATAAACTGAATAATGTTTTTTGACTCTACTTCATTCATGACTTCATCGAATATTTTAACTAAAGTATCATCATTTTTAATAAGTCCAGACGCATCAATAGACCTTTTCAAAATAAACCAAAAAACTAATAATAAGCTTATGTCTAATATTTGTCTAACCATCATACATGATTGAACACTCAAAAGTAACCCAAGTCAATCTTCTTTTTGTCAAATAACTTTTAATTTCATAAACAAAGTTGCTTAAAAGTTTACCTCTGCAATTATCAATTTAAAAAGCTTTATATCGTCGAATGTAAGAGGAAATAGCATATACCATATGCTGATAATAATAAGACTGGGAAATATTGAATGTTATAGCTAATCATATCACTATTTAGCTATTTTCATATCTACATTATAAGTTGTTTCTCTTAATTGTAGGACATTACAATTTGAAAGTTGAGCTCCAGGAGTTGTCCTTGGTGCAGAAAAATTAGACTATATTTTCTTCTTTTTCTAACATCAGGTTTAGCTGCAACATGCACTTCTTATAAGGTAGGAATACTACTATCTTCAACATTCCCACTATCATCCTGAACACCAACAAATGAACTTCCACTACCAATTTCGTAATTTAATCTCTACTTTCTATCTTTCTTTTGTTGATAGTCTTTAAGCAAAGTCTTCATTTGTCATTTCACATCAAGACTCATTTTTTATAAGGTTCTATATCACCTTTGACCCTAGCTAAATGCTTCTTTAATCTGGTAATTCCTCCATCTTTTAAATGCTTATTATAAAATAAACAAATGGTATGATTCTTCATTCCAAGAGCCAATGTAGTATGAGCCCTGGCTAGATCATTGTATCTTTCTAAAGTGATTGAATTATCAGGAGTAATCAAACTTCCTTTCATTTATATGTAAAAAAAATGAAGACATATATCAAAAACTAATAATTCAAGTGTTTAATATACACAATTACTTAATGCATATACACATCTTATATAATATAACTCATTTTGTATGATTACATCATTCAACCATAAACTAAAGACATACACTCACAACTATAGCATATTCAACTTCAACTATAACTCATAATTATAAATTTACAACTTACTGTATGTAATCTCATAATTCAACTGTAAACTAATATAATTTGTTTACTCATACAATGTAACGCCCCAACATATATCCTGGAAGATTATAGCATGTCTAGGGTGTATTAAGAAGTGAAAATAATGAATTAAGTACATCTAATTATAGTAAGAGATATTATGGTACTTAATGTAAAAGAAAATATATTTTTAAGTGAAATATATATGGAAATTTTTGATATGTTTGCTTAGACTATGAATGTGATGTGAGGAGAATTGATAAAAGAAGTATTCCATATTTAAATGAGATGTTTTTGGTTAAATTGGATGTATTTTTATGTTGCTCTTGCATGATAAACCGATGTCAGTTGATTTGGAATGTGTACCTTGCTGAATGGATAGGTTCTGCTGAATAGACTTCTATAATTTGGCCATATCTTAGCTTATAGACCTCCAAATTGGATAATTAAAATTGGAGATTAAACTAGAGACATAGATCTAAAATTTTCGTGAAGAAACCGAAATTTTTTTATACCTTTAATATTTTTGAATTCTGACTTGAAGTTGAGTTATGGCTGTTGTCCCTGTTTTCGAGCAGCATGCAGTGTTTTGGGTATAACTCACAAAATAATTTAACTAAATTGCTTGACATTTATTACATTATAAAACTAAACATATGGGTATGAAATTAAGTAATAATATTTTAGGCCAATGTGATAAGTAAAGGAAGAAGAAGGACCAATATGCAATTATTCTAAAGTTAACACATGGGCCAATTGGATTAAGGCATGTGTGACTAATAATAATAAAGCATGTGTATAGAATAGGAATTAAGCATATGTGTGAGTCTTGAAAGTTCAGGAATGGGCATAAGGAGAGGGGAGAAGCACAACATTTTGGGGGTTCTAAGTATAGATTCTTCTCCTCTCTATTCTACCTTCTTCATCCCATCATTTTTATGGAAGAAATCAAGCCAAATTTAGGTGGAAATCAAGGTAAAAGCTAGGTATTTTCTCTTCACCTTTATCTCTTCTTACTTTTATTATAAAGGAATGAAATTATAGGGTTGTAAGTGGGATTGAGAGGTATATATTTGGTTTTTTTTATTTGGTAAGTCAAGCAAAGCCAAAGAGGAAGGGAATGAAAGGCAATAGAAGATCCACTTTGTCAATTTTCAGGTTTGGGACTTCACTTAGTTAATTTCTGTATTTGTGTACATATGAATGTGTAGAAAGATTTTTTTGGATGTGTAATGGTTGATGGTATGATGATTTGGTGTTATTTTTGTGTTATCATGGATATAATTGGTTGAATATGACAACAAAGTATTGTGTAGTGGAATTCTGTCTATAGTTTGTTTAAGTCAGTCACATTGTTTGAGTTATAACTCAGCCTACAGACCTACAAATTGTGTGATTTTTGTTGCATATGAAACCTAATAATAGAGCTAAATATCACTAGTAAGGACTCTTACTTAATTCTGGCCTATGGCCTTGGAAATTGAGATAGAAAAAGATAACCTAATGCTGCCCCTGTTTTGGAGTAACTTATGATATTTTACTTATATCTCATGATTTAGAAGTCCAAATGGTCTGATTGTTAGTGCTATCGAACTATAGACATAGAGGAAAAAATGTTTAGAAGAACTTGAAACCCATATCTGACTTTTTCTATATGAATATTAAGGAACAAGTAGTGGTATGAATGGAGAGGGTGTCTGTCACGACCGTGACATTGATTTTGTTTCTGATTTTTTTTACGGAATCATATCCGAATCTTTTTGAATGTGTATGAGACCTTTCAAACACTTCCAAATAAATGAAGTAGATCTTACCATGTGTGAATTGGGTGATTGAACAATGGAATTTAAGAATGAGGATAATGCATTCCAAAGAAAACTTACTTGTACATAAATGAATGGTATGCATATTTATTGCTCATATATATATATATATATATAGTTTGATTATAAAAGTGTGATTTTGACACCCTCCTAATGTTGGTAAGTTATGACTTACATGTATGAACGCATATATACATTTTATGACTTGAAATGTATATCATATGATTTGTTGATATATGAATTGTAAAATTTGCAAATGGTTAAAGGAAATGTTACAGTGCCTACTAAATTATCTTGGTTGTGGATAGATAGGCATACTTATAGGGTTATACTGCAACAATTTGACACTACCGTTATCCACAGTTTGATACCTTTGGGTATCCACAATTTGATATCTTCGGATATCCACAGCACCCCGTTATCCATACCTACAGAAAATGTGGAGGCCTAACACAGAAAGTAAAGAGATATAAATAATAACTACAGAATGACAACATAAATAATCGGTATATAAATGAGCATTTGCATTTGTATTGATAATTTGTATTATTGAGTATTGAATATCGATGTTTGAGTTTTGAAGGTAAATTTATGGTATATGAAAAAAAATATTGAAACATGTTGTCATTATTTATTTGATTAAGTATGCCATCATTATTTATATTTGTGTGATGTTCATGAATGTATGTGCTTGGTGGATGATTGCTATGAGTGGTCATCTAAACTAAGTGTTCCCTCACTAAGCTTTCAAGCTTAGCATGAGTGTTAATCTGTGTAGGTCTCAGTCATAGGAGTGAGGTATAGGGAACATATGCAGGAACCAAGGCTAACAAATAAAAGAAAAGGTACTTTTGGAAGGCGTTTTTAGTGCCTGTTTGGTTGGGCTTTTGGAGGGAGAATAAGCACTTTTTTCCACTGCAAAAGCTTTTTTAAAGAAAAATGACTATTTGGCTATAAAATGAAAAAGTACTTTTTTAGTAGATATAACTTTTTTGGCAACTAAAATAAAACTTTTTAAGAAGCTCAAATTTAGAGCTTATCAAAAAAGTATTTTTTCAGGTAGATTTTTCAGATCAATTAATAAGCTTATTTTTTAGTCCCTTTTATCCTTATATTTTATACATAATTCCTACAATACCCAAAAACACATCTTCACGTTTATTTTGAGATTTATATAATATTATTTGACTTTTTTTATATGTTTTAATATTTTTTTTATATTAGTTTTACTTATGTTATAATCCATAAAAAAGCTTTGGTTAGATATATTTTCATTTATGTTTCATATGGTTTAAAATTATATAATAATTAATATATTCTGTTTTGCATATTGTTTAATATATTTTAAATAATATTTATACGTATAAATAATTTTTATTGCAAAATAAAATATAGTTAAAATTAAAATTACTTTTTATTTTTATATTACCAAGCAGTTTATTGTATGAAGCTCTTTCAAAAAAGCTATTTTTTAAATGACAGTCAAACAGTCAACTAGCTTCTTAAAAAAGTTCTTCTCAGAAAAGCTCTACTGACAAAAGCTCTACTGATATAAACTTATCCAAACAGGCACTTAGTTAAATATGATTGTACAAGTAATGGTTAAAGGAAATTGTATGTTTCCTTTTGGATTACCATGTAAATGTAATTACTACTGTTAAATACAATGTTAAGCATCGGGGAGTTTTGTAACGTATATATGTATAGCATTGAACCGAAATGCATGCAGTGAATGTATGTATAGGAAATTGGTTGCCTTATGTTTGGATGGTTATAGGTTCCGTATAGGGGTGTTACATACAATTCAATTTGTAATGCTTATAATTATTTTATTTTCTTAACTAATTTTCATCAACATTGTCACTAAAATCATAATTCCTAACTTTAATTTAACAATCTTCCATTCACTAAGTTTAATCAATATTCTTAATTTCTTACTCAAGTTAAACTCCATAATAAAGATTTAACATACACTACAAAGTTCAATTTCATCCAACGCAATTTACTAATAAGTCAGAAACTAACAATTCAAGTGTTCAATATACACAATTACACAATACACATATACATCTTATATAATATAACTCATTTTGTATGATTACACCATTCAACTATAAACTGAAGGTATACATTCACAATTATAACATATTCAACTTCAACCATAACTCATAACTATAAGTTTACAACTTACTTTATGTATATAATTCAACTATAAACTAATATAATTTGTTTACTTATACAATTCAATTTGTAATGATTATAATTATTTTATTTTCTTAACTAATTTTAATCAATATTGTCACTAAAATCCTACTTCCTAACTTTAATTTAACATCTTTCGTTCACCATTTTTAGTCAACATTCTTAGTTTCTACTCAAGTTATCTCCATAGACAACATGCACAATATACTACATAATTCAATTTAATCCAACACAATTCACTAAGAACCTAGAATTCAACATACATAATTACTACACACACAAAGTTACAAATACTCAATTCAATATTCAAATTAACAATCAATGTTATGAATAAATAATAAACATTTTCACAATTTCGTAATCAATTTTCATAAATCACAACTTCACAATTCTACAAAAATTGTTGCAATTTTTCGAAAGCTTCATTGAGCTAAATCCTCTATGGAGTTTTGAAGTTGTGGATCAGTAGGTGGGCGAGTTTAAATATAGATCTACCAAAGTCAAAATCTTGATCTATTTAGGCGAGTTGTGGACCAAAGAGTTAAGTTTCATACTGTTTTTCAGCCATTACGGTATGATATGAAACTCTAAACATTAGCTGATACCCCATTTTTAAAACTCCTTTTTTTGATGAACTATTTTTAAATTTTGGGTAATAAATTTTGGATGTAACAATAATAATTAATGTTTTAAAAATCAGATTAAAAATTAAATCGATAACACAAGAGACTATTATTACTTATCAAAATATTTAAAGTTTAATTGAAAAAGAGACTACTAAATAAAAAATAATATATTTATTTTGGTTTATAAAAATTAATTAATTTACAAAAACTAATATATTAATTAATAAATTGAACAATAAAATTATTAAACTAAATCAAACAACAAAGTTAAAAATAGAACTAAAAAGTAGATCAGTTCAAAATTTTATTATTAAACTGGTCGAATCAACTGGATTTTTAAAATATTGAAAATAATCATGATTTTATTGGTATAATTAGGAATAATCTCCAAAATTTTGTAGAATACGACCAAATTGTCATAATTCAGTCAAGCGAAAGGTTATGAATTTTGTATTGGTCAAAATATGGTACAAAATTTTATTTTTTGATACTGGCTGGTACTGGTCTAATTTAAGTAATTTTTAATTTTTTAATATTAATAAAAAAGAATATGCTTCTAATTTAAGTAAGGAAGAAAAAGTTGCAATAAAAAAGAAAGAAACAAAATCAAGAGATCTAATACTTAAAATGAGGACGAGGAAGGTATAAGTTTAAAAGAACATTGTTATTAATAAATTGTAATATATGAAAAATAATGTTACTAAAAACAAGTAAAAAATTGTTATTTTAAAATTTTATTATTATGATTTTTAGAGATATTGTTGATGTAAAATTATAAACTATAAAGTACAATTTATTAAAGTACTATTTTATAATTTAAAAAAATTTAAGAATTATTTTATAAATTTTAAAATATTCGGTATTAACCAATACTAATGTAATACCGTACCCAAATCAAATATGATATAAAGTATTGGTAACATTAGTCAAGAAACGCGTGGGGCTAGGTCGGACATAACCCAAATAACCCATGGACAAGGCTTCCAACGAGCAAATAAAGAGGGGCATAAAGGTCAAATAAAAAATAAGGAACTTATATATATATATATATACACACTCATATACATAATATATAGGAGGCATGTTCTTCAGTTCCTGTCCGTTGTATCATAAAGTGAGTTGCTTTCTTTACAACCTATTTACAGAGAGGCCACAGCTTTTAGTTTTTATTTGTGTTTCGCTTGCTTTCTCGAGTGAGAGAGCGAGAGATTAATCTATTTGTTAGCTTTTAGTTTATTCTTTTTTTATAAGGCTTTGGAAGGTCGTTATTTTTGGAGATTCCTGAGGAGACCCTCTTTGGCAAACTCGCCGTGGTTTATAAAAAAACCCATATTTTCTTTAGATACGGAAAAAACAGGTGGTGGAGCGAGAAGAAGAGGGAAAACTGAAAAGTTGCTACTTTATCTTTGTTCGGCGGCTGGCAATATCGGAGATCGACGGGACTTGACGGCGGAGATTACCCTTTTGTGCAAAATTGCCACCGGTTTGTGGAGGAGCATTGTTTTGTTGGGTGACAGAGAGTGGTGGAGGTTTTGGTCAGTATTGTGGAAGAAAGTTGATCTCTTTTTTGAAGTGGGGGGTTTCTGAGATTGGTGGGATTTTTGTTTCTCGTTTTCAGGGATTTGAAGGGTTAAAGAATGTGGTATATGACGGGTGAAAATGGGAGCCATTACTGCTCCAAGAAGACTGATGATATCTGTGGAGATGTTTGTGGCCAGGTATTTGTTTCCTCTAAATAAAATTTGGATTTTATGGGGTCATTTGTTTGGTTTTGAATTTTTGGAATTTTGGAACCAATTGATCTGTCTGCTAATTGTCTGTGATTTGTAATCTCTTTGCATTATATAAATCAACCTGGTGGAGAACTTGGGCAATAGGGAAAGAAAAGGGCATGTGCAGAGTTTGGATCTTTGCAATTTAAATAGGAAGGGGAAAGTTTCATAGGCTTGTTCCAAAATGATATGTGATTGGAGGCGTGTGTGTTCAGTTTTCCTAGTCTTAGATTTTGCTATTTAATTGGGGTCCATAAGCAGTTGGGATTCTGAGTGGTTGCTTGTTGTTTTTCTTTTTGTTCTTGTGATTCATCGGTTTTGATTTGTGTACAAAAAATCATACTAACTAGGTTTTGAATTTTCTCGATTGTGAGAAATAGCATTTCTCTCAACTTGCAATCTGGGTGTTCTAATACGTTTTATGTTCTGATTGGAATCTTTGGTCATAAATGTTGTTGCTTTCTGGGGTTTATGGGGGGCGACTTCTAAACGGGAAATGATAAAATTTCGGAAATTTAATTTAAAGAAACCATCTTTAGAATTATATTCTTTGTTTACGTCTCCTACTCTTTTGTTGAATCGATTAGAGAATTTTGCTCATTATCAAAGAAGATGAAGGACAATTTCTCTTTTTTTGTGCTTTCGTTTCATGGATTTTCTGAGATAGACTTGTGGAAATCTAAATAAAAGCATCAGGACTCCATTAATTGTGTTTATTTTGTTTCATTCGGTGCCTTAATTTTTACTTAGCAGACTATTCTTATTGTGCAGGACTCGGGCAGAGTTTTGAGCATGTCCAGAATCCGCTGTATTCTCCGGGGTGTTGATTTAAAGACCTATTTGTTTCTTTTTATACTTGTGCCAACTAGTGTCTATGGTATATATGTGCATGGACAGAAGATAACCTACTTCCTAAGGCCACTTTGGGAATCACCGCCTAAAAGCTTCAATGAAATCCCCCATTATTACCATGAGAACGTATCTATGGAGAACCTGTGCAAGCTCCATGGTTGGGGAATTCGTGAGTTCCCAAGACGCGTTTATGACGCAGTGTTGTTCAGCAATGAGCTGGACATCCTTACCATCCGATGGAAAGAATTGTACCCATACATTACACAGTTTATTCTCCTCGAGTCTAATTCAACTTTTACTGGGACTCCAAAGCCTCTTTATTTTGCCAATTATCGTGTTAAGTTCAAATTTGTTGAACCTAGATTAACTTATGGAACCATTGGGGGGAGGTTCAAGACAAGAGAGAACCCATTTATTGAGGAAGCATATCAACGAGTTGCTTTAGACCAGCTGATAAGAGTGGCAGGGATTTCTGATGATGACTTATTGATTATGTCCGATGTTGATGAGATACCAAGCAGACATACTATTAACCTCTTGAGGTGGTGTGATGGCATACCTGATATCCTTCATCTTCGGCTCAAGAATTATCTCTATTCGTTTGAGTTTCTTGTGGACAGTAAGAGCTGGAGAGCTTCTATTCACAGGTATCAGGCAGGGAAGACACGATATGCACATTATCGACAAGGAGATGACATCTTGGCAGATGCAGGGTGGCACTGCAGCTTTTGTTTCCGCCATATAAGTGAGTTCATATTCAAGATGAAAGCTTACAGCCATCATGATAGAGTCAGGTTTAAACGTTTCCTGAACCCTGAAAGGGTCCAGAGATTGATATGCAAAGGAGCTGATTTATTTGACATGCTTCCGGAGGAGTACACTTTCAAGGAAATCATTGGGAAAATGGGACCGATTCCTCATTCGTATTCAGCTGTTCATCTTCCGTCCTATCTTTTGGAGAATGCTGATAAATACAAATTCCTCTTGCCCGGAAATTGCTTGAGAGAAAGTGAGTAGTTTTCTTGCGGGCCTTTCTCTACCTGTTTGGTCAAGGCTAGGAGTGCTAGCTCGCGGGACTCTGTACTATGAAGAGTATAACTGAACATCTGACATTATCTACTGGCATTGATGTCTGATATGTCCGTCTAGGTTTGGAACATATTTGATGATTTGAGCAGATTCTTTCATATGTGGTGTCAGATTATGTATATAGCTTCTTTGGTTTGATTTCTATTCAATTAGGTGCACTTCCGTTTTGAGCCGACAAAGAACTCGATGTGATGGGAACAGCTAAGTCATTTCTGGGAGCTTGTGTAATTTTTTTACCCCCTCCGAACACCTTAAATAGTAGTCTGAGGTTCAGCGAATTCACTTCTGAAAAGTTTTGTTCTGAGACTAAACAACCTGATTGACAGCGTTACGATTTTTGTATGTAATCTTTATCTTTCTCTTGTTCTTGCGATTAGGACAGTCACGAGTATTCTAAAATGTTATCTTGTCTTGCATAAAAACTGTTATAGAAACCTTGTCCCCATGGAAGTCGGCTTCTTCACCACAAATTGAAGGTAACTGAGGGGCAACATTAGTCCAACAACAACACTGGTCTCCACAGGGAGTTTGGATTTCCATTGCTCCATTTGAACCATAGATTTCCAGGCTTGAATAAACCTCTTGTAATTACATACAGGCATCTCTGAGGCCACCAAATATGCGCTTCTCTCTCATAAATGTCAAAAATGTACAGCAAACCACAAGCACCAGAATCTTTTTGGCTCTTTTTACTCTATGAAATGGATTATTTTGATCCAATTATAGTTAAGTTGGGAAAGGTCATTAGATGCCTATCTGGCAATGAAGCTGGCGGTAGTTACCAAGTTATTCCCTCTCCATGAGCTGTGAGTTTGAGATACATACATACACTATGTGGTGGTTTGTGAAAGCGGTGGTAGTTAATAATTTGCTAAAATAATAAATACTTATTCTCAATAAATACTTATATATTTGGGATTATTATTTGGGTAACTACTGAAACGTGAAAATAGGTGTTTGACAAGTACAGTTGTAATTGCTGAAAAGAAATAAAAATGACTCAAAAGTCTATTGATTTAATAAACTATTAACTGTTGTATAAATAATTAAAAATATATTATTAGTCATATAAATTTAAAATTATATATGGAGAGGATGAGGAACACGGAAAGCTAGAGAGAATGAAGAAGACGATACGTTGAACTTGCTTTCTATTAATTGAGATTACAATGGAAAATAATAATTATCAAAAGATTGTTAATGGAAAGTAGAATTTGTATCACAGAAACACTTTTTTATCGCAACCCTCTTTCTACTTATAGATTTCTGCGGTGACACTGCACTTTTCTCTAACATTCGGTTGTTCGCCCGCAGATCCAAACATGTGATTGCGTTTAGAAACTGTAGTGGATAAGTACTTATCCTTAGGTATGTCAATAGGTCGGGTCGGGCTCAGGCAAACTCCCAGCTATGGTGGCCTGTAGCCCGGCCGTGGCCCAGGCTATGGCCAGCAGGGTCACATGCCGGCCGAGCTAGGCTGACCGATCATTTTTTCTAAAGAAAAAATTCAAAACAACGTCGTTTCTAGAAAATTTAGCTGACCAAGGGCCGACCCCGTAGCTTAGCCAATCTGGTCCAAAAACAGATCAGGTCATTATTGCCATCTTTACTTATCCACACTGCACTGTAGATCCAAACACAACCTATAATAAGTCGGCCTTACTTTAGTTAAAGTTTTGCCAAAAAAACTTTACCCCTTACGGACTGAATGAATGTAGATACCTTAAAAGTACCTTCCTATAATTGAAATTTTCTTAAAATACGTCGTGGCTCAGAAAAAATAAGTTTTGCCAACTTACTTGTTGTTTCTAAAAACAAAGGATTTATTTATTGTAGGAATTTAGGGTCCACTTGATAAGATGGATTAGCTTTGGCAAGTCCAAGTGGCTAGGATTAAAAGTGCTGTCTTTCCATGACATTTACGTGGAGTCGACTTTACGGTGAAAGGTTACATCTGGAGGGAATAGATGCCCTGAACAAGTATTCGCTTCATTATCAGGCGATAGATCATGTTTCTTACTTGGAACCGTAACCAAAGGAGATGAAACATTTAACTACATGAACTTCCTGTTGTTATAGATCTAGCTTTTGCTTATAAGCATATTAGTTTTGTGGACTAGTTTTTTCTTTATTTAATCATAATGCTCCTTTTTGTAATTTAACTAATTGTAAAAATATTTTGTTATTCTAAATTATTAAGAGGGCAATGGCATATTTCGTTGAGACCAGACATTTATAGTAATCAAAGTGCATTGGGTTCAGAATAAAGTAGTGAAACTGAAAGATTTGCAGTCAAAAAGGTGTGATGTGATGCCAATTGAAAATGAAAGCCCTATAAATTTGGCAATTATGTTCACAAGACGACTCGGGCAAGAAATCACAATCGCAGTCTTTTCTTATCAATTATCAGTGCAAGATGAGTCGAAGTTATTGGGCTCAGGAGAGCTTTTCAATGGAAGAAGAAGAAGAAGAAGACAACTACAATTGTGAGAGTGACCATCTCAGGAAACATGGTCAGGGTATGAATCTCTTCGCCAACCTCACACGCTGAACTGTTATCATCAAAATGGATGGAACCAGAAGAAGTCTTCTTTTGGCATAGAAGACAACCAATTCTTACTCTAGAAAGTGAATAGTGAATTTGAAGCTGGAAATTATCACAAGGCGAATATTCACAGGACATGTCCTTAACCCACATAGCATGTCCTGGAATATTCGTCTTGTGATAATT
>JANZXR010000115.1:6202-24612 GCA_027575705.1 Erythroxylum echinodendron | reverse complement strand
GATTTGTTCCGGAGACAGGGACAGTGCTTATTTTGTCCTTCGATTTTCGAAGGGACAAGAATTTTTGTCCCTGTCCGCCGGAGACAGGGGACAGATATTCAAGGACTTCTACCAAACAACTAAGGAGACAGGATTATTTTGTTCTGTCCACTGTCCCCAGTCACGGGGACAGTAACCATACACGGGATAAAAGCACTTAACATCTTTGTATCTTCCATTGGATTTACTTCGATTTTGCTCTCTGTTTTGAGAACCCCGATTGTTATTTCTCCCCCTAGGGGTAGTCACCAATACATCTGTCGAAGAGGAACCCTGAGACTTTCTTCTCATTTCTTCATTCAATACACTGCTCTTGGTAAGATCCATAGAGATAACACCATTCGGAGTAGAATTTGACAATGAAGATCTAAAAATTTTCCAAGAGTCTGGTAAGGAGCCAAGGAGAAACAAACCCTGTATTTCTTCATCGAATCTAATCCCCATTGCTGACAACTGATTCATAATTCCCTGGAAGTTATTCAAGTGATCTGTCATAGGAGTCCCGTCAATATACTTCAAAGCTAACATTTGCTTTATTAAGAACATCTTGTTGTTCCTAGTTTTTTGAGCATACAGCTTCTCAAGCTGCTCCCACAAGTTCCAAGCATGCGTCTCACCAGAAATATGATTCAACACATTGTCGTCAACCTACTGTCTGATAAAACCACACACCTGTCTATGCATCAGAGTCCATTCTTCACCTGATTTATCACCAGGCTTCTCAGTAGCAAATACTGGTAAGTGAAAATTCTTTACATAAAGCAGATCCTCCATCTTGCCCTTCCAAAGAGCATAATTGGCACCATTCAAAGTAACTATTCTACTAGTGTTGTTGACAACTTCCATTGTTCACCATAACCACAAATATCTCGAACCAAAAAGCTCTGATACTACTTGTCAGGAAAGGAGGAGTCGGTCACGCAGTGGAAACAAAGTAACTAAAACCAATAAATCTTTCCCTGTGTGAACAACCACAACCAATACCAAAAGAAAAAAAATAGTAGCCAACAAACTCACCAATGCAAGAAACTAAGCAGTAAGAAATAAAGAACATAGGCAATTTTTACGTGGAAAATCTCCCTCAATGTGAGAAAGGAAAAACCATGGGACCTAGTCCAGTAAAGAAAAACTCCACTATCACCAATCAAATTACAAAGAGTTTTTCACCTCTAGATATAATTAGAGTCACACTTAACTCAAAATATAACAATAATCATTAACAAGATGAAATAATCAAAGAGTTGAGAACAATATCACCCTTAGAATCTGACAGCAACTTCGACTGAAGATCAAGGTACCTTGGAGACCTCCAAATCCCCATCGTTCAGAATGAAGAACAACGAGAGAAAAATCTCTGGTTAAAATTTCAGGTCAATCCGAAAAGAAATCACCATGCGATCAAAGGTTAGAAGAATACTGCGCAAAGCTGCAAAAAATGAAAATTCTCCTATTTTTCTCTTTTCCCTCTCTTTTTTCTTCCGGCTGAACCTCTCCTCTCTACCTATATACGGTTAAAAAATACCCTTTTATACTTAAACTTTGGGCTCCACTTAGAAGTGACCCAAACTCAAACCCAACAATTTGCTTATGCATTGCCGAATCCTTTCTCTTATTTACAAGCTTTAGTTGCAAGCAAGCGGGTTGCCTATTGTGATATGCGTTCCCCAACTAACCATAATTTAGTAACGAAATTGAGGAATTTTAGTAAATATTATAGCATTTATTTTATTAAAATAATCTGTAATAAGATACAAATAAATAATATATTTATTAAATATATGGATCATATTATATATTAATTACGAATCCATCAATTGGCTGCTGAAACATAAGCAAGAAAACGTTTGTCCACCCAATTCTAAAGCTAGCTGGTACAATAAAATTGAGCAAACCAAATCTTTGCTTGTGCCACCAGATAAGCCTGGCTGCTACAAGTTACGGAGGCTAATGGAACTTTACCAGTCACGAATTCAAAAGTTGCAGATATGACATATCAATACCAGTTACAATGCCACGAATCTTATTTGCCCAACTTTTGTCCATCAATGAGTCTGCTCTCTTGCACGTTTTTATGGGAAAATGAAGATCTTTCCATATTCTATCGGATATTCGTGAAGGGAATAAAGTGGCAACTTAGCTAGATTCTCTTCGTGCCCAATAATATCTCCAAGTTGGTTTTTACGGGTCATAATTCTTAGCTCTCAGATTCTTCAACGCAGCCAAGCTGCCTAACATTATGTTTGATATGTCAAAAAAGGTGAAGGTATTAGATTCAACCTTATCCTTTGGGAATAATATTACTGGACTATAAAAATGGAACTGATGTATGATGATACAAGGGAAGAACTCAAGATACTGTTTACATACCTTACCAGTTTCTTAGCCTTGTCCCAATAGTGACAGAAGATGTCGTTTGGAAACTTTTTGCATCACAAAAAGCAACATCGCGAGTGGGACTCAACAATCAATGATGGCGACGGGTATGCTACATCCGATCCTCCAAAGAGCCAGAGGGACCAAGTTGCAGAGCACCAGCGACCACAGTTCTGTGTTAAGGTTGGTGATCAGAAGATCTGTAGAGAAAGCGTCGATGCAGTAGCTGACGAGTTTATTAAGATGGAGCACAAGAAGTTCCTAAGGGACAAATGGATGTCAACGAAAGGTGGCTAAGAGCTAAATGACATCCATGTGATGTATATATAGTATTACAGGAAGGAAATTCCACCAATTAAATAACTTGCGTGCTTTCTGGAATTGCATCTCCAGTTTATAAAGTATTTGAAGACATTATGTTCTGTTAAGATTACGTAACTTTGAATTTCATGTTATCCCATTTTCTTTAATGGAGCTGTGTGTTGTATTTAAAGAAATAATAACTTCATGTCGGGACCATGCGTCCGGTTATCAACTCTACAGTTGGTGAAGCTCACTTCTTCAATTTGTTCGAAGTTATACGTTTACATGTCGAATGTATAGTATATGCCGATATGGCGTTGTTTCTGGAACTGCTTTTGAGACTTCATAAGCAAATTCGCATAAGAAGGAGATTGAAACCTAATTTGTCAATATGTCTTTATATATTTCTTTTAACATTGTTTTATAATTAAAGCTAAATATATATCTTTTTATTATATGTATAATAGTCCACAAAACATTTTTTTTACATAAATGCCAAATAGTCCAACTGCTGCTTTATTCGAGGATAATAAAAATATTTTTATTTATATAACTTCTACTACAAGTGTTATTATCAAATAATTCACACACTTTTATTCAAGGATACGAAGAATATTTCTTTTCATAATAGTTATTAACGAATAGTTCAAATACTTTTGTTTAAGGAAATTAAAAAAAATATTATCTCTTATGACACGTTTAACGTAAGAGTTCTTATCAACTAGTTCAGATGCTTTTATTCTAAGATATTAAAAAAATTTTAGATTTCATACCAAATAGTTCAACTGCTTTTACTCAAAGATATTAAAAATATTTTTATTGACAGCACTTCTATCATAAAAGTTATTACTAGATAATTCAACTGCTTTTAATTTAAGGTTATTAAAAGTATTTCTATTTATAGCATTTCTTGTTAGGAAATTGGACAGCAGAAGATCCTCACTGCACCAAAATAATTACGAAACTTTTACACTATCACTTTAATTCTATAAAATGATTAACAATTAAATCATGATAAAGCATCAATCTTCATTCTAACTTTATTCTGAAGTTTGATTATATTCTTGTCGTATTTTTTGAACCATTTTTAAAAATGATCCATCAAGTGTTCAGTTTCTAACGGTATCCACAAAACAGGTTGAGAAAATTTTATAATTCTTACAGAGAGAGTTAAGCAAGAAGTGATAGGCTTAAGCTTATTTGTAATAAGTTTTGAATATTTTAGTAATTTAATCGAAACTAAATTATAATTTCAATTAAACTTTAATTATTATTTCAAATAATTCTAATTAAATATTAATTATTCCCAAATAAGATTCAATATCTCAAATTGATCCTTATTTATTAAATATCTCATATTTAATCATCAAGTTTATCAAATTTTACAATCAAGTCCAACTTGATTAAAATATCTTTGCTCTCTTCATCACATTCTTTGTATAAGATCCACTAGCTTCTCAAATATATTGGGAAGATTATAAATTAGAATTAGCAAAATCAAAAATTCTTTTAATTTATCTTTAATTATCTAATTAAATAATTTATAATCATAGATCAAAATTGACGTCTATTAATACATCATGACTACTAAAAAATTTGGAAATGTCAAAGTAATTTTATCTAACTTTTCTGTACATAAAATTTTCATATAATTTAATCATTTCATCATACAATATTTCGATTAGACATAAAATATGAAATTAATATCTACCCTATTTTGAATTCAATTATATTAGTTCTCCGCCATTAGCTATTGATTCAATTAATAACATTGAAACTTTTCTAATCTTAAAATAATATTGTTCTAAGTAAAATAATTCGTAATTAGGAATGACTTATTCTAAAGTAAATATCTTTATCTTTTTGAACTAAAATATCAACTTATACATATAATAATGGATATCTTTAATACTTTATAAGTATTGTATATGTCAAATATTAAACATCTTTAGTATATCATCTATGTACTTGGACTTAGAAAAGGTGAACAACTTCCAATCTATCTCTATAGATCTAATTTCTAGAATGAAGTTGTTACCTTTTCATATCCAACAAGAGTTGTCCTTAGACAAATACGTTTTCAACAATTGAAAATTAGAATTATTGTTTTTTGTGAACAACATGATTATACCACTGAAGAGGACAATTATACTCTCACTAACCTTCTTCTAGACATGATAAATTTACAATAATCTCCGAAACAAACTCTTTGAATTAATCATAAAAGTGAATATTTCAACGTCTCGTAGCCTTTCAACTATACATTAAATATAAATTTTCAAATTTCGTCTTATTCCCACTACCTATCTTGAGAACCATTCTCTTATAATTATACATTGAAACAAATAATTTGTTCAAAAGATATATAAGATTATATTTAACTTTTGAATATCTCATAACTTTTTATTATTCAATTTAGTTCTAAACTTGATAGATAATAATGTATGCTTCAATCTAGCATCACACCTTTGAATCATTAACTTTGGACTCTTTCAAAGACTTAGAATTTCATATCTAATATGAAATCTTATTAATTGATTTAATTGGAACTATTGAAGATAAGTCATTGTGTTAGGCATAGCTATAGAGGAAATAATATTGTATAATAAAATATCTCACATTGTAATTTATTTTTTACACAATTTCATTCTCTTATGAAATTTTATTGTAAAGGTATTCGCTAGAGAATTTCACTCCCTGTAAATAACCGAAAATTTAAAAATTACCGTAAAGATCTCATCGAAATATTTTAGCATTCTCAATGTTTAATTTTTACTTAAATTTAAACAATATAAACTTTTCAAATTTTTAAATAGCCAAAATAGCATTTAAAACTCTGACGTTTATACCAAAATCTGAGTTGAATAATAACGTTTACATAAACGGATAATCTTTAATAATCTTTATTCTTATAAACGAATCAGTTAATTAATTAATGGGTTGATTTTTGAAAATTAATCAATTTTATAAATTAAAAAAAATAATTTTTATTTAATAATCTTCTTTTTCAATCAAACTTTAAATACTTTGATAACTAAAGATAATTTTTTTAGTCAAAATTTAAAATTTTAAAATTTATTCAATTTTAAACAGATTTTATAATAATTTAATATCAATTAAAAATTTTAAATTTTAAAATTCTTGTTTTATTAATTTAACTTTTAATTCAAATTTTAAAATATTGTTGCTATCTGTCTTTCTTCTTTTATATAAAATAAAAAGTATCGAACTCGTTTAAGAGATAATCGTAATCATTATCATTGAACAACCTACTTTTGCCTCCGTGATTTTCCAAGAACTTTTAGAAAACTTATAGTCCTGATTTTTATTTTTTAAAGAAGTATATTGTTAAAAATTGAATAAAATTAAAGAATTTAAAATATTGATTTAAAAAGATTATCTTTATTTATTGAAAATTTTAAAATTTAAATAAAAATTATTAAATAAAAACCAATTGATTTATTAATTTAAAAATTAACTGATTAATTAATAAATTGATTTATTTTTAATAATAAAAATTATTAAAATAAATATAACTGAAAAACTTGAAACCGAAAAAAAAAAGTTAAAATGATTGATAATTTTTATGATTAAATTTTTTAATCATTAGTACAATCATCACATTTTTTAAAATCATAATAACAGAAAATATTTACTTTTATTTAAGAAAGGCATAGCCGACTGGATTCTCATATAATAGTTGCAATTGACAACTCATTTTACTTTTCTCATTTGCAAACATGAAATGAAATTTGTTCATCAACTTGTCTTGGATATGCAAGTACAAGTCTCCATTTTAAAGAAAACCAATCATTAGTTATACTAATAGTCCTCAACTATATCCAGTATCAAATTTATTTTGTCATATTTAAAATATAAAATTATAAATAAACGATGAGAAAAGTTAATTTCTAACAAGTTTCCGGTATCACTTGCATGAATTTATCCGTGCTTTGCTTCTTTGAAAACGCAAAACCCCGGGAATTTCTCCATGCTGATCCGGATCCCGAGTGCTAGATGGGTTTGAGAGTGTCGTTCAAGAACCTTATAGGGCCCAAAGTTAGGTCATATGCCAACTTAACCGAATGATAATAAAAATATAGTGAAGAATGATAATAAGGATAGTGCGAAGAATGAGAATAAATATTATATTATTATAATTATGATGGTTAGTTAAAAAGAAAAAATAATTATCATTATTATTAATAGTGATTAGTTCATAAAAAATATTAAAATTAAAATAATGTAATTAATTAAAAATGCTATAATTCAATATTTAATTAATTACAATATTTTAATTAAAAAATATTTTATATTTTAATTAATATATTATAACTAATTAATTATTTATTTTAGTTAATTATAATATAATATAATTAATAATAATATTTTAATTTGTTTTATTATAAATTATAATATTTTAATTAATAAATTATAATATTTTAATTAATTAATTATCATCAATATTTTAATTAATTAAAATAATTAATTAATTAATTATAATTAATAAATTATATATTAACTAATTATATTATAATTAATTAATTAATTTTAAAAAAGAATCATTATTGAAAAGAATAAGTTTCATTCCATTAAATAACGTACGAAAGATACCTTAAAAGTGAGAGATCAACATAAAAACGCAACCACACACTTTTTATTCTTTACCCATTAATCTCTTCCCAAACCCATCAACCATTCACCCCTTAATAATTCCACAATCTCATCATCATACCAAGTGGTGTGGTGGAAACAGAAACTCAGTCTCCAACCAACTTCGGACTGCTTCCTAGTTCTCTGCGGTTCTTCTTTCAGTAGTTCTCAAGGATTCGTCTCTGTTTGTTTTTTCTATTCTTTTTCAATATACCTGAGTTTCCATTTGGAGCTTTGAATAAACATCAACTCAGGCCTCTGTCTGATGATATGTTAAGATGCTGTTCGACTTCTCAAATAGTTGTAAGGATCAATCGGAAAATGTGTTTTTGACGAGTCAAATGTTGCTAAAATTAGAACACTGGCTATCCAGAACAGAGCCGTCAAACTGAGAAGGTTACCTGTTTCAGCACTAACCATCCTTTTGTCTTCTTTTTCTGATAACAAAACAATGCCAACCATTTTAAGAACAGATGAGAACACTAAGTTGCATCACTTACCGCATACTTTATTTTTAGAACGTTTGGAGCAATATTCCAAATAGAACGAGAAATATGCCACGGCCGTCTAGGTCATAAAATATCCCTAACCCTCAAGAGAAATGAAACATACAGTGGAAGGCTTTACCAAAACCTATTGTTCCACATGTTGTACATGTTACGCAACTCGAACACAACGTAACAGACAAACAAGATAGGCTAATACGAGGCCTTAAATTTAATAATATCGTTAGAAGATCAAACCAGGAGTAAACCTCAAAAAACGGAAAAGAAAATTGAAATCTAGCATATCATTTGAACTCAAAGAGGGGGGTAACAGACTATGCCCTCCAACAAAACTTTTCACCATCTAACTAGAGGACAGATCGACAGAGAGGACAGGTACTATGTTTGTTATCGAACCACTTGTCCAAACAACCCTTGTGGAAGAAATGCTTGCAAGACAACTCACTCACCTCCTCTTCAGCTTCAAACCTACACAAGCACACACAGCACTCAACTGTAGTAGCCCAACCCTTGTTACAGCTACCACCAACACTACCAGCACTATCATCACTACTGTGGCACAGGGACTTGAACTGGGTTATTGACACTCTTCTTTCTCTTGCATTGTCATCTGGGTCTGGCTCAAAATCTTGTCTTGTCCAATAATTAGAGCCCATACCTTGCAACACAGACCTTACCATGTTCTTTATCAACGCCAAAGACAAAACAGTATTGAGTACTAACACAGGTAACACTCCTTCAGCCGCTGTAGGGAAGCTAGAGAGTCCCATGGTGAATTTTCCAAGGAACCCACAAAGGAAATGGCAAAAAGATCCTGTCTTGGTGAGTTTGTGTGACAGAGAAGGTAATTGAGTAGCAGAGGGATCGAGGAAGAAGCAAGCAACACCCTTAGCAGAGGGATCGAGGAAGAAGCAAGCAACACCCTTCCATAAAATAGACAGAGGAGCTAAAATAGGCTTCACCAAACTTACCCGGGTTAGGTCCGGCCCAAATCTAGCCATCAATTTGGTAACCATGTTTCAAGGGGCTGACCGTGATAGGTTCTAACACGTGTAGGGTCTGCAGGTCGGCATACGATACGATGATCATCAACTCATTTTCTCTGGATGGGACGTTTTCAGCAGGACTCTGGTAGATTAAGGTTATGACGCGTGTCGTTAAGGTCAGTTGGGCCAATTACCTTATGCCTCGTGGCAAGTGTAGATTAGACCTTTTGAGTTCGATGGAGTGGAGAAGAAATATCTTGGTTTCTGCGAGCAGCGTGATGCGTATTGATTGCCGTTCGATTTCGACATTTTCTTTGAAACGGACGCAGAACCACTTGATGGTCCGTGATTGCATGAACGAAAGGACGTCACCTTTTGTCATCTTCTCGACACATCCTTTCTTTTCTAGTGAATTCGTTGGTGAATATATATTTAATGTTCACTCTCAAAAGAGTAAAGATGGGTCTTCCTTGATTGCCTTAATCACCAGGCTATACTTGTACGGGGGATTGATGGAAAGGGAAGCGAAGGGAATGATTGTGGGCTGGCTTTTATGTGACGATTAGTCAACTTATAACCTAAAAATGCCCACCATACAGATTTCAATCCCACTTTTGCAACAGGGAAAATTTTTGGGAACAAATGCTTCTCTTCCAGAGTTACCCTATTCCCACTATTCTTATAAAATATCATTCACCTAATTTTGATTTCCTTTTTGCACTAGATGAGTGAGATTGATTTTGGCACAGGTCCCAAATTTTTGTTACAGGTCCAATATGAAAGAACAAAATCTTCTATATTTACTAACTTATACCAACTCTATTCTACATAATCTCTTTTATATAAATACTTAGAATCTAAAAAAATATATGAATAAAATTGTATAAAATAAAATTAATAATACAGAAAATTTAATCTCCAATGTGAGTGAGTGGTGGTAGAGAAGTCAGTGATTCCATTGGCCGTCATCAGACGAAACCAAAATCAGCCGCACACCGTGTCCTGACAAACGACTGACATCCACATAACATCACACGCCCCTTTTATCAGTTTTAGTTGTTTCCAGGTCTCCTATCTGTCGTATAGTAATAAAGAATATGAAAGCTACATTTTACTTACTGCAAGGAAGGAAGAACCACTCTTGTTCAGTTCCTCAATTTCACTTGGTCCAGGCCCTCAACCCAAACTCTAATGCCCAAGAATGTTAATGAACTGAAAGAGAGACGAAATTCTAAAAGGTTTTTCTTTTCCAACAGTGTTTGTAATGATATTCTGATTCACACCGAGAAAATTTTTGTCACCAGTACATGAATAACTTTTAGAATTACAAATATATATACGATTCTATGCTGTGGTAACCACAGGTAGAGTAGAATCAGCTTCTGTTTTCCCTAGTCTAATGACCTTTGATCTTGGAAGGATCAATTCCAATTGCCCTGTAATAGTATGCTTCAGCATTCGCCAACCGAGTTTGATACATGGTCCATTCTTTTCTGCATCTCTCCCTCACCTGCCACAAGTAAATATAGCTCTCTGATCAGCAGCAATAACATCATATACATCAGAATCCTAAGTGCCAGGTTTGTGTCCAAAAATCCCATACTAACAGGAAATGTGCAAAATAAGCCGAGTCAAGACAGTAAACAAACTTATAGAAGTAAATAAAGTAATTCAAAAGCATAAGACGCCATACCCCTTGCCATGGTGCTTTTCCATTTTGAGATTCGCCCTTAAAAAATTGCAGGATTACAAGTTACAGCATGTCTGTATTTTAAATGAAATGAAGGCAATGGAAAGGCAGTTGAAGAAGCCAAGAATGTCCTCACCTGATTCCCAAGTGAAGGAACGGTTTGATGTACAATCCACTGCGAGTCTACAACTCCAATCTTCTCATGTGCAGGCTGGGTTCAAGAGAAAATAATTCAATATACGACCTCCTTCACGAGAACAATAATAAGAAATAAACAACATTAAGGAAAAATGGGTAAACTAAAGAGGAAAGTGGAGGTCCTTGCCTCTACACATTTTCTCATAGAGAAATCAAGACCCCATCCATGAACCAAGTCATTCTGTAGATTCCAACACAAACCAATTTTAACTTGCTGCTGCATTCCACAGAGCAAGAGACATGTACAACTTTTGAAGTGCCGAGATTACCACGATCTTCTTTACCTGAATCATATGCCATACGCAGCGCCACGCATCTCGTGAAAACACTGGAGCCATAATTTCAACAAATCTGCATCCACAAAGAAAAAGACCCAAAAGTAAAACAATGGAGACATTGATGTTAAATAAAAGATACAAAAAACCAAACGACAACAACAGGAACAAGATAGCCAAATGCACTCATACGCTGCACAAGGTGGTAAAAGTGGATCCGTGCACCAGCCAGGTTTCTCATCTGTCACTCTGATGGGAATCACAGCAAACGAAGATCAAGTTAAAGCACAAACCAACCAGCACAGGCGGGTATGTGCGTTAAAATTCTACACGGTTATTCTGTTTCTCTTACTTGTGAACTTCACGATCACCTCTCCTCTTTGTCATCCGCCATGTTAGCCCCTTGTTGGGTTCCAATCCTGGCTGAGAAATCTCCAAGCCATGCTTCTTCACAAGTTTTAGGTATCTACAAGTGCACAAAATGGTATGTTAAAGTTCGTAAAGAAGGCAAAACAAAAATATTCAGTACTTTCAACAAAACAATTTTATTCAGTACTTTCAACAAAACAATTGTAGTAAATTTCCCAAATCTAAAACTCACTCTTCTGCATTGAAGTGCTCAACTCCCAAGTCTTCATCCCAAATAAATATGTAGTCATATGATGCCACAATATCAGGATGTAGAAAGCGTTTCGCATACCACCTAGAACAAAATTTAATTAAAATAAATCTGTAAGCATTGTTCAAAAGTCAGTAACAATTACATTCAAGTTGCTAGCAAGAGGAAAATATAGATCTGTGAGCTAGGAAAGTTTTATTCTCACTTTCCAAAGAGGCTAACTATAGTTCCTTACCATTTAGTCTGCTTACGAACACTAACATGGATAGCACGATTGGACCATTCGAATTCATCCCATTCAGTCACTCGTCCATCATAATGGAAAAGGAGAATTGTAAAGTTCTCTGAAAACTGCAAGAAAGACACAATTCTTTCAGGTATTCAAGGTAGCAACCAAGTACTTAGACATTTAAAGTTTTGGAGAAGTAGGAGAAAGGAGCAAAATAGGTGTTTGGTGGAACGAGGTTTTAGCAGGTCAAGGGCTGCGTGCGTGTGTGTGTCCCTGCGTTGAGAGAGAAGGAAAAGATGGATGAAAAACCTTTTTTACACATGCATCAATATTTGCTCTCTGACTATAACCAACAGTGAAGGTTAGCAGATATTTGGGTTTATAAATCACATCCTGCACATCAAACATCCTCAAAATATCAGTCAAATTTACCAGGTTCTCAAGTCTCAACAATAATGGATATAAAAACCATGGGAAGGGAAGCTAGAGGAGTGAGGTTACAGAGTGTGACTTTATGCATTTTGGAGAACAATCTACCATAGCAAGCAATGTCATGCATATGATCTGAAACTTCACTGTCTATGTGTACCAAGGAAAATTCTACAGTTTTTTGTTTCCCAAGATCCTCTCTAGAGTGACACGGCAATCAACATGGTAAGGAAGCTACATCATAAATCTTAGAACCCAATGTTCTGTCAATTTATAAATTGTAGCTAGATTTCATTGTAAGAGTTCCTTTCTCCCCATTTCATTTGGTTTAAGAATCAATTATATACAGTTACATGTAGTTCTTTCAATCTTAGTCCCTTGCTCCAACTTTAGATTAGTACCAAACAAGTACAGTAGCAAATTAATAATTTACTCAATGCTAAAACAAATTTTGCAAAACTTTTGAAATGCCATACACTGTTTTCCCAATCAAACGAGAAGACTGTATGCAAATTTTAAAAGGCATAACATATATTGTTTTCTAATCTATCAGAAAATCGCAAGTCGTGAATGAGACATTTCAAGCCCGAATTCAGCTTGCAGATAGGGTGGCAGAATGCACACCTCACTGGGGTTGCCCCACAATCTTCGCAAGTAGAAGTCTGACTTGGCAGCAACAATTCCAGGCGGGAGCATTTCTGCACCCCGGGGGTTTGAAGGGACCCAAATCTGCGTAAGGTTACATAAGAAGCACCAAATAAAATGAAAACATTGGGAATGCACATAGAACATCATTCATCATTCCAAGTAAACTTCATATATTAGGGAACTTCCATAAAACATCCATTGGGTCAGAGCTCTATAATTCTTTGGATTTATTTCAAATTAATAGGCTCTTTAAACACAATACTGACCATATGCATTCGCCTAAGAAGAAAAATGGTTCCATAGCAAATATTGCTTCTCTTTTTTTATGTCCAACCTAATAACTTAAAATGTTCTGGATAAGATTTAGCTTGAGAAGGTAGCATAACTAGATAAACATGTCTGCAATTTTGCTTGCAGCACAGCCCATGCAGAGAAATCCTCAAAATAAAGGTAAAAAAATGTGAGGAGAAATGACAGTCAACTCAATCTACTCCAAGAAACTAGAGGATCTTTAGTGCCATCTCAGTTGGAAATCTTTTTCAGTTATTATGGTACAGATCTGACTTTTGCAGTTATTTTCTCAATGTAACAAAAGCTTATAATCATGGAAAGTATGAGAATGAAAAGATAGAATGCAGGAGCACACCTTAGATGTATCATTCAAAATTTGACGCCGGCTGTTGTTTCTACCATAAGCTAAATCATCCAAAACTTTTTGGGTTGACAACGCTAAACTTTTGTCAACATCTGCAAGATCAGTGGACGGGAGAAAACTGGATGCAATATTTAGCTACAAGAATTAAACACAAAATTAATGTTCTACTCACCAACCAAAGAACTCACAAACCCATAACGAGCATAGCACTCAAAAGGAGAACAGGCACACATAACAGATGAAAAGAGGAAAAGGAAATGCTAGGAAGCATTCACAAGTATGATAGATGAAGCCAGAGTAAAACACCAGATAAGCATGAAGAGGGAGATAAAAGAGAAATTCACAATACTGCATACCTTACTTAGTGACAATGAGGGGAAAGATACTCCTATGAAGAAGCCAAAAACTACTCCCAGAAATGTTATTACAATAACCCTCATACTATCGTTAGGTTTTTTAGTAGGGATACTGCAGAAAAAATAAGGGTCTTAGCTAAGAAGTCATCTCATCCAAAGGTAACTAATATTTCTGCGGAAGAATTTAAAACAACAAATACGAACCTGTGTGTAAGGATTCCCATTCTATGTACAAACTTCTGCCATATAGCCAGAAAAAATATAAGTGATGATGCAGCAACTGCAAGCTTCAAACTGCTCAACAGGTCCTGAGATATGGATGGAGACTACAAAATTGAAACACAGGACCTGAACTACGTAGAACACAAACTGGAATGTTTGCCAAAGACTCAAAAGGTGAAAATAGTCTTATATCAAGAAGTATCATAGTAACAGAACAATTATTGTGAAACTTCGAATTAAAATCTTTCAACACACTGGACTGAGGAAATGAATGACCTCGAGACTACAACAACGAACACTACCTATTCAGCATAATTTCTGCACCTAGCTCTACTTTCCAAACAACGATGATCAATCTAATAGCAACAGTGGCAAGATGAGACGGAATAACCACTAAATAACTTAGATATCGATCTCATTCCTTATAATTATCTTTCAGAAGAGACTTGCAATCATTTATGCGTAACCCCAGATACCTGAAAGCCCGCTTCTATTCAATAACACTAGAAACTAATCATACAAACAGTCAAGTTTAGCAACAACTGAAACACAAAAGACAACCTGGGAATGAATTAACATCATAAAGCCTACAGAGCCCAATAAACACACATCACTCCACAACCGACTGTATAAAATAATGTTCTTGTGCTTAGTTGACAACCCCAATATGAATTCTCAACTTGGTCCTCGCCGTTTTCAAGTAAGCAAAGGAAGCTATTTGACTAAAATTAAAATATTAACTTGCAAAGAATTAGAAATTCAAATGTGAACAAGGAAGCCCCGACGAAAATAAAGCAAACCTATTTACTAACACGGAAAGCACAAGGATTAAGTAGCTTAGAAATGAAACTCAAAGGTAGCAATCAGGAAAACAGCTAAATGTAAGAAAACAATCAATAAGTTGCTTGCAAATGAAAATTCTCAAAGAAATGACCTGAAAACAGCTGAAAACACTCGAGAAAGACAAAAGCAAACGACTTGATAACTTGAAAGTGAACTTTCACAAAAATCATGAGTAACCAAATCCTTAATTCACTCAACGACGACTAAAAAACACACAACAAGCTGCATATAACCAAAACAACAGCAAATTCAACACGCAGATATCAAAACACCAAACCGTAAAAGATTGAAACTTTCGAAAACCCAACTGAGAGTAAGGAATCAGGAGCATGGAAACGTCAGGAAACCTGGAAAGAGATCACGAGAAAAAGCAACTAGTTGCTCTCAAGAATGGGAGAATCAACACTTCCTCGAAGGAGGTTAAAGCTCGTGATCGACTATTCGGGTTCTAAATCAAGAAGCCGAAAAAGGAAAATGCTCGAAGAAGAGTTCAGAGAATAAACGTCGAATGTTTCAGGTGAGAAAGTGGAAGAACTGAAGATGGAAGAAACTGTTCTGTGCGTTATTTAAGAGAGGTACACAGTAGATCTTTTGAGTCCACTTTGTAGTTATCTCCATTTTAAAATGGAAATTAAGGGATTATAGGATACGTTATACATATAAAAGGGAAGGAAACTTGTCACTCTTCATTCGGTAAGCACGATGACTTGCATGTACTATTGATTATATTCAGTCTACATGAGGTTTATGTAGTCCACATACACGAATTGACATGAGCAGGATTACTAAATTCTGCTTTCATGTTTTTATTCAGAATTTAGCTTTTAATGAATTATTACATTGGGAAGGTAAAGAATATTTGTTAGTGTTAATGGAGTTGATTCTGAATAAAAACATGCTTATTGTTGAAGAGAAGAAGATGCTAAAAGAGGTAGTCAATTCGGTGAAAACGGCAGTATATGCTTAGGCATAAAATTAAAAATGTTTTCATTAGTTAAATCAGAATTGGATAAAATCGAGTGAGCGGACTCATTTTGTAGTTAGTTTTATTGCTTAGGATTCATCCCAAATGTTACACTTCCATCCATTTTGTTGCTTTTGCAATATCTAGGTACTGATTGTGCCTAGAGATGCTAATTGAATATAATGAAATAAATTGTGCAGAATTGTTAAGAAATGATGCTATGAGTATGAGCCTAATTTTTTTGAATTTATGTTTAAAATAGAATGTTTTGGAAAAAAAGAAAAAATAGCTTTATTTCAATTAAAATAGAAATTCGTCTTACTATATGGTATATAAAATATGGTTAAAATTAAAATATCATATTTGAATATCACAACTGCTTATTGAAATGGATGTCAATAAATTTCAATCTGCCCCTTGTATCACGCATTGAAGTTCTCATTAATCAGTTGGACCCATACCCTTTTCAAATTTCAACAAGAACAAGTCAATTAGTTTAGATATTTATCACGACCAAAGAAAATTATGGTGGTCAAGAACTCTTCAACTATTCTAATTTGTAACTAAAATTCGTAATTTTAATTAATACCGAATTTATAAGACCTGTCATGGAGCAATTTGCGTAGGACAAGAACTGGGAGAGACGCTCAAGGGATTAGGAAGAGCCACGTGGCGTTGTGTGTGTGGGAAGGGAGGGTGTTGGTTGTAGCCGGCGGCGACGGGCTGAGGACTTTGACCTGAGCAACTTGGACACTACGCCTTCCAGTCAATTTGTCCTCTTGAAATTCTTTGAGCTTTAATGCGACGTGGTGGCCAACCCCAACTGGTCAATGAAGACAGACCATAGGCTTGTATCAAAACAAAACTGAAATCCTCAATAATTTCTTCTACATGTTTTTCCTCATGTAACGTTGAAGTTCCCAAGTCTTAGGAGGCAGACTTGCACGAGGGTCTTTTGTGATACGTGCAGAGGATGAAACTCTTTTTTCACTATTCAAAATGGCATTGTCTGTTATGATTAGGAAGTAGGGCAATTATATAAGACAAGTCTTGGTCGATCTCGCTTTTTATTAGTTTATTACGTTAGGTGTTAATGCTTCGGACAAGTTGCGAAGAGAATTAAAACATGCTAAGCCACAAACCCCTCGATAAGAACTTGAAACGACATGCGACAAGGCAATGCATATGGCCACTTGTGTGCAGTTTCTTTTAGTGGATCTTGGTGCTTTCAAATACTTGGTTGAGTGTTTCAGATGGGGTTAGGTGAGCTTGAGTTGGGGCTGTAGATGGAAAAAGGTTTGGTGCAGCTGTCTCTCTGAAGGGTTCTAACGTGTAAGACAAACACCGCCTGTTGTAATTGACGGGCTTAAGAGTGTCTGGACACTAAGCACCAAAATGGTGGGTTGGGTGCACGGCACCATCCTTTGGTTCATATGCACATTTCTTGAGAAGGACTTGTCATCCGCAAAGTTCTGCACAGTTTCTTCCTTATTTTCCGCCTTTCAACTTTTCTTTAGTCATAAACCATGGATTATATAGTACAATATGGCCCAAAGCCGCCAACTTGGTTAAAGAGAGCTACTAAGTATGGTCTTCCTACTGAATCATCGTTTCGTGTATGTCGTTAATTTGGCTGTTGTATTATTAATATCTCTGTGTGAGGGAGGAGAGGGAAAATGCCTACCAAGCCACACATAAACACGCAAAAATAAAAGAGCAAAAAAGCTGCGATCTGCCCAATGCAAGGAGGACCATTACAAAGCTTCTTTCAAGCTTCCTCTCTTTGGGTTGTGTTCATGTTCTACCAAGTTAGCCTACTTTATGTGAGAGCTCTTGATCTTCAAGGTTCTCAGTGATAAAGGATCTATTTTTTTAACTTATATGTCAAATCTTGAATCTCAAGTACCTCGTTAGGACCGAATGGCCTCACGACAAGTAACTGCTTGTCCTACTATCGGTGGTAAACTGTAATTAAGAAAGCCTGAACCGCAAGTGCTAAACTAGAAAGGGATTCTAAAGCTTTTGCCGAAATTCATTTCCACAACATCTTTTAATTTGACTTAAAGCAATACAGACAGGCCTATAGGCTATTTTGAATACCACATTATCCTTTTCCAACTTGATCCCGTGCATAGAATTCTAGTCATGATGATGCTCTGTAGACATTTGAGGGGATTTTAATAAACCCTGTATATTTATACTGTTAAGAAATCGGGTCAGAATCTGATTCCGACAGTAGCAGAATAATCATGAAACTTTTTCATGATTTTTGATTTCCCAAAAATCAATATCTATTTAATTCTATAAAATGATTAACACGAATTATAATAAAGCGAACTTTAATTCGTACCTTATTCCGAAGCTTGATCTTTATCTTGATGCATCCCTCGAACCGTTTCCGAAATCGATCCGTCTCAACCAC
>JANZXR010000114.1:0-58363 GCA_027575705.1 Erythroxylum echinodendron | reverse complement strand
TTTCTTAACCAATTCTATACATTTTATTATTATCAAAACATAGAAGGATTAATTTGTCAACCACCATTGGTCCAACAGAAAGTGCTATATAGTTTCTGTTCAAGTACTGGAGTAACATAATCATGAAATCGGACTGTGATTGGATAAGAGATTCAGCTAATGTGGTCCTGTTTAGGGACTATTAGAAACAGGATTCCATCAACTATTGGGTAGGAAGTTTCTTGTGTTTTAGACAGAAGAACAATACCAGTTTGCACAAGATCATGTTCGATGTTCATATATATACTTCATGCAAGGTCTCATCTTAGTGAATTACCAAAAATATATTACAAATGATTCATTAATAAAATAGATAAGAGGAACAAATTCAGAAGTTCGAAAATATGTATTAAATTTTGTTTGATAAATATTAAATTGTATAAACCAATGATAAAATGAATTCCATTAAATGTTCACAAAATAAATAATAGAAAAAAATATTTCGTTCCATTTTATATTCTATAGCATTAAATTCACAGTTTATACGAAAGTCTCAGCTTTATCTTTCAATTGCATACCCTTCATTTATCCGGTTCAAGTTAATGCTGTCTCCATCACACAAAATAAGAATTACTGCACCATAATATTTCAAAAGACAAGTGGCAGGTGTCTATCTAGGTTGCTGGTTGCACTCCAGTAATAGCACAGTAGCACCTACCTTGTCATCCTCTATCAGAATATACTAGCAGAGAAATGTTCCCTGCTGGAATCGATTTTTCCTTCCTATTCTTAAGGTGTCTCAACAATTTTCAAAAGACTTGTTTGAAAATATATTTATTTGCGCATATATATGGGAAAAACTAGCTAGAAAGACTCAATCATTCGGTTGGCTGATACATGAAGCTGAGAAGTTTTTGCCACAAAGTTAAATTCTTAATACTGAGAAGATGGAATTTGAATATTAATATATGCAAATATGGTTAGGCTATGCCCTTAATACATATTATTGTTTTCAATTTGTTGAAAACTTTACTCATCTTTTGCTTTCGTGCTTTCGTTTCAAATGAAGTTTGGACTGAAATATGATAAAATTTCTTTTTGATATATATTTATAACTGAAGAGTTGTAATTTATAGTAGGTGTTCTATGCTCTTTTTTGTTCAATTGTTGATTGTTGTTGAGGTTGCTGATATGCCAGAATCGTTTGCTTTAATATCGAGCTCGTCAGTTTGCTTAAACAAGTCTAGGAACCCTACTTCATATATTCAAGACTAATTTTGGAAGAAAAGAATTTTCTTTCATCTAATAGTGATTTTTCTACGACCATGTGCCTCAGCACGAATTATTTTAGGCCTTATAAACTTTACGGTTTGTTATCAAATGGGATTCATGGTCTCATTTGTTGTCTTTACCTTTTGAGAATGCTGGTAGAATCTTTCTTGCTCTCTGGCCTCATATGTCTCAAATCTGGCCAGTTCGACATATGGCTTTATGTTAGGATAGGAGTAAGCATAATTCTTCCATTTGGTTCGTGACTGCGCATGTGCCTTTTATGTTTTTTATAAAGTCAGGTCCTTGTTTATATAAACACAAGCTATGAAAAGTCTGAGTGTAGCCTGTTCTATGTTTTCAAATCTGAAATTTCGCATCCTCTAAATGCTTAAGTGGAAAGGGGATGAGGCAAATGGTGAAAAGGTCTCTGTTTCCTCTTTCTATGTGACTTGCATGCATGTTATACGCTATGACCTTTTTCAGTCCGATGAGAGAATGTCTATAGTCACGCATAGCAGGCGGCTTCAGAGTAGTTCTATGTTGTCCTTGGAAGATGCTCAACAATGTCCTTGGAAGATGCTCACCAATTTACGTATGTTACTGATACTGGTGCATAGCTAAACATCTAAATGTATAGTAATTGGTTTTGCCTAAGTTTCCTAATATTGTGTACCATTTGCAAATATAATATCTTAATTTGGTCTCCCCATTCCTGCAAATTTAGTTGGTGCTTGCATGTATAAACTAGAATGGAACGGTGAAGAGAAATTGATTGATTTTTTTGGTTTACATATTTAACTTAAAAAGTTAAGGGTATGTTAAAACTGAGAACGTATTTGATTAATAAAAGTGCCATGCCATCAGTAAAAAAAGGAACATTTAATACTTTTTATTTAATGGAATCAGAATTATCTATATTTTAACGCTTACGGGGGGACGTCGGTCCACGTACATATGTTTTGGGCTTCCGTTCTTCGACTCTGTTGACTTAGCTTCGTGAGTTTGGTTGTTAATTCTTTTGCCTATAAAAAATTAAAGTCCATCAATTTTCTCCTATTATTAATACAGTTTGTTGATATTAATCCATATTATTATCGGAATGCAAATAAAGATCCTTCAAGCTTCATCCTCGTGTTCTTGCTGGTAGTGGTGGTGTCAATCCAATGTTCTAATCTTTGTTATTGACTTGTAAGCGGTAGAGTATATGAAAAACCGGTATAATCGCACGTGCGATTGGACGGTCCAAGTTGCAGACTTATTCTCGTCGACGACGATCATCATTCCAAACCTTTGGTCGTTATTACTTCTTTTTCAGGTTTGCTAGGGTTTCCCCTTTCCATTTTTCTGGATTAACTATCTTAGGCACTAGGGCTATTTCTATTAGTTTAATATTTGATCTTTGTCTTACTTCATTGAACTATCGATGTTTTTTAATTCCTGCATTTTAAAACTGTTTCCCAACATCCTCAATTTGGAATTAACTCGATTTCCCTTTTCATGCGATTTTGATTTCTTTCTGTTGCTAGGCGCCAACCTTTATTTTTAAGTCTTGGTCACTTTGTCTTGCCTCTTAAGTGTCCAGATGTGCTTGCTTGTGTTCATATTATGTGCATTTTCTCTTGCCATTTTTATTAAACTACAAAACAAATTATGTGCATTTTCTCTTGCCATTTTTATCAAACTACAAAACAATCTTTTGTTTTCAAGTCAACTTTTCGCCTTTTCTCCTCATCTTCAAATTGGTTTTACTAACAATATATATTCCTGGAGGCTGAATTTTTTTGCCTTGCAATTGGCTCTAGAGCGGCATGACTTGTTCATATTGGAAAAGGAGATGAATGTGCAGGCTCATGTATCTGGGCAGATCTCAGGACAGGTTCCTAATCAGCTATGTCAGCAGAATGGAAGTAACCTTCCTCCCGCCCGGATGCAGAATTTAGCTTCTGGTGGCGGTGGCAGTGGCGGTGGTGGAAATGCGGCTTCTAATTCTATCTTTGGCATGGACCCTGATCTCCACAGTGCTCGGATTTCGATGCGGGGAAAAATGTATGAATAATTTTTGTTTCACCAATGTGATCATATTTTTTAGTGTATGAATGATTTTTGTTTCACCAATGTGATCATATTTTCTTATTCGTTGAAAACTAAAGATTTGGGAAAGCTATGCCTTTAATATGATTTTGGTTCTACCACATTTGTGTTTCTTACTTATTTATTATTACTTTATCCTACTTATTTCTTTATTTATTAGGTATCTAGTTATTTTATCACATTTTATTTATCTATTTATTTTCTAAAATCTTCTTGTCACATTTGCAAAGCTTTTTACGTTTTTAATCTTTTAACCCTATCTATTTATGTATTTATTGAAATTTTAGTTACATAAATTTTTTCCGTGCTAATTTTACCTTTTCTTTGTAACCTGCATCATTCATATATTGTTTCATTTGCATGTGGGTCCATCGGAAACAGCATCTCTACTGTGTAAGGTTAAGGCTGCATATTATCGGACTTCCCCAGATCCTGCTTCATTGCGGGATTTCAGACTGGGTGATGATGATGACTTGCGTGTTTTATTTGATGATGAAACTATAAGTGACCTGTATTAGCTTGATATTAATCTATTTTACTATATCGTCTTTTATTTCTTTAGCACCAAAGTCTCTAGCGAAGATAGTTGGTTAAAAGATTTAAGGGTTGTTTCTGTCAGTAATTTTAGTTATTAAAAGTTTTGTCCGTTCTTCTGCATGTAATTCATTTATACATGCAGGTGAACTTGAAGGTGGCTACTTTTGTTCAAGGGTTATTAGAATTTTCCCAAGATACATTCAGTTATTCCAGTTTTTCTTTATTTTTTTTTCGGTCTTAAGTGGATTTTCAGCATTGATTACTACCTTCAATTTGGGTTATAATGGATGGAAAACCTTATTGAACTCATCTTTTTGGTGGCATTGTAGTCACTGATTGGATGTTTAAATATTCCTTGTAGATTTATATTTAAAAACATTTGGTTTTGGCTTCTAGTTACCTAAACAGCACATTGCAAATATTCATAGACAAATATTAGTAATAACATGTATTTGCCTGTTGTTTAACAAAATTGTGTTTCTCACATTGACTTATTTTCGTGGATGCTGTATAGATTTGCAATTATATTGCAGCGGCAGTCTCATCCAGTTGGTGAACCACAGAAGCAGAAGTATAGGGACATTGCTAAACGCCTGGAGGATGGTCTGTTCAAAGCTGCTCAGTCAAAGGTTCGTTTTTTGTGCTTTATATATCTTCCCTTCAACTCTGTTTTTATCCTGGATCTCTAATTGCTTATATTATGTCGTGATTGATTGTTGATAATGATGATAATAATCATTATCACATACTTATAGAAATTTTGTTGTTGAACCTCTCCCTTTCGTTCGATTCTTGATCATATTATCTCTTTGGATTCACAAGCATTAGAACTTTTCTTGTAGGAGGAGTATATGAATGTTAGTACATTAGAGAGTCGATTGAGTGCACTGCTCAAGCGCCCTCCTGCAAATATCCACAACCAACGAAATGTACAGCTTGTTAATTCATCCTCTTCCATTGGTACAATGATACCAACCCCGGGTATGTCACACAATGGGAATTCCAACCTGATGGCTTCTTCTGTAAATACAATGATGATTTCTTCCACAGCCTGTGATAGCATAGCACTAGCAACTGTCAACACAGGGGGGCTGTTGCCAGCTAGTGGAATTCAGGGTGGTACTTTCATTACTTCTGATTACAAATTAAAGCCTCAATTACAACTTCCATAGTTACTTCTATCTATGCTTTGCATATGATTGAAATTCCTTGTTTACAGGAAATCAAGCTAATGGATATCAGCAATCACAACCCAGTTATTCCATTAGTTCTGGTACGAATATGTCATCCATAGGGGTGCAAAGGATGACAAATCAAATGATTCCAACTCCTGGATTTAGTAATAACAACACAAACCCTGCTTTTGTGAGTATGGAATCTTCTAAGAACACTGGTGGTTATTCTTCTTTTGACACTACTATGGTATCACAACCATTGCATCAAAAGTCATATATGGGTGGTCAGAACAACCATATATTGCAGAACCTGGGTAGCCAAATGGTTAGCAACATCCGATCTGGTTTGCAACAAAAACCTTGTGGTTTATCTGATGGGCCTTTGAATGGTGGTACTGGAATGATTACAAACAATTTTCACCATGTCAATGACCCTAATACTTCAGAGGGCTACATGAATGTGATTCCCTATGCTAGTTCCCCGAAACCATTACAGCAGCATTTTGATCAACATCAGCAACAATTGATGCTGGGTAATCTCTCAGTTCTCTGTCTTGTATGTTTGCTTTGGCTTTTGACATCTATCGTTAAAGTGTCATCTAATTTAAAATAGGTTCAGGGGAAGGATATGGGGTGGGTTCGGCTGATTCTTTTGGTTCTGGAAATTTCTATGGAGCTGTAACTTCTGTTGGATCAATGATGAACACTCAAAATCTAAGTTCTATGAGCATGCAGTCCATGTCAAAAATGAATTCTACTTCCATTAATAATGAGTCCAGTTTACATGATGCTCAACGTACTGCAGATATGAAGCTGAAGCCCCAAACACTTGATCAGTCTGAAAAAATGAATTTTCAGTCCCAAATAGCATCTGGAGAGAGTCTGCTTCAATCTCATCAGAAGCAACAATTTCACCAACGGTCTAATCAGTTTCAGCAACAGTCATTCTTTCAGCAGCAACACCTAAATAAGCAGCAAGGTCATCGGCACCAGCATCCGATGAACAATAGTGCTTTTGGTCACTCTCAGTTCGCTTCTGATCATAGTGCTCAAGTGAAGCTTGAGCCTCAAGTGGAGCTACACAATGAGATTTTAATCTCACAAACCTCTGAACAGCGACAAATATCTGAGTTACAAAACCAATTCCAGCAAAATGCTGTTGAAGATCGTTCTAGGCATTTACAAAGTTTGTCTCTTCCAACTGGACAACATCGTATCTGTTCCTCAGTTACTCAAAATTCCCAGAAAAAGAAAGAGATCTTGCTTCAGAATGAATTTGTTTCAGAGTGCCAAAGTGATTTTAACTGCGTTACAGTTGAAACAGAATCAGATTCAGTATTGCATGGTCAATGGCGTCGTCAATCACAAGACAAAACTTGCATCTCTGAAAACATGTCACTTGAGCATCGTGTCCAACAAGATTTCTGTCAAAGAATCTCTGGGCAAGATGAGGCTCAACCTAATAATCTATCTCCTGAAGGATCTATTATGGTTCAAACAGCTCCTCATAGAAGCACATCTGAGCCAACACGTGACAGACAGTTTAAAAATCAACAGAGGTGGCTTTTATTCCTGTGGCATGCTCGTCGATGCACAGCCCCTCAAGGGAAATGTCCAGAGTTTAATTGTGTTAATGCCCAGAACTTGTTGAGACATATGGGAAGGTGCAATTTATCTCCATGCACCCATCCTCGGTGCCAGCATACCAAGATTTTGATTCAACACTTCAAGCACTGCAGAGATGCTAGTTGCCCTGTTTGTGTTCCTGTCAAAAAGTTTATAGAAGCACAAGTGAAGGGACGCACTCGGCCAGCAACAAATTCTTTCTTGTCCAACAAATCCTCTGAGACTACTGATAATTCAGCGCCATTAATGTCAAAAAGTTCAGCTGTTATTGAATTTTCTGAAGATGTACAACCAGCTATGAAACGAATGAAGATAGAGCAATCCCCTCATTCTTTCAAACCTGAGAGTGAAGGTTCTCCTGTGCCAGCTTCTACAACTGGTGAGTGCTATGCATCCCTGGAAGTCCAATGCCAAGATTTCAATCATGGGGATGCTTGTATGCCAATCAAGCCTGAGCATATGGAGGTGAAGTCAGAACTTCCTGTTAGTTCTAGACAAGGAAGTCCAAGTAGTAGCGAGATGCAGAAAGATAACATGGATGATGTGAGTAGCCAAAGGCTTGGTGTTGATTCTACTATATACATTGAGTCCATTAGATCAGTGACACAGGAGAGTATGAAAGTTGAGAAAGAACCTGATTTACTGAAACAAGAAAATGTTATCCAACGTTCGGAAGTTGCTGGAACCAAGACTGGAAAACCAAAAGTAAATGGGGTGTCTTTGACTGAACTGTTCACTCCTGAACAAGTTAGAGACCATATTACTGGACTCAGACAGTGGGTTGGTCAGGTGAGAGTTCTCTTTCGTTTTGTGCTTTTTCAAGTTCACCAGTTTAAAGATTGTTTGTTGCATTCCTATTTGTGCCTTATGTATCCTTTTATTAATCACTAGGATTTTTATTTTTGGAATTTCCAAATAAATTACTGCAATTGGTGGAAGATTCTGCAGTAAATTTTGAAACTTTTGCAAAGTGTGCAATATCACATTTTTTAAAAAATATCGGCTTATCTATTTTGGCTGTGTTAGCAATGTTGCACTACAAATTGAGGATAATTGTCGTACCACTTTCAGATGGTTTTTCTTTGTAATGGTAAGCTGTATAAACTTGAATCACTTTGTGAGCAATATATTCCTTTTCCAGAAAGTAACTTGTACTTGTGTGGTATATCCTAAATTTTTAATTATGTTTTTGGCATTACTATTTTTTTTCATTTTCTTTCCCTTTCTGATCCCAGGACAGGAAAATCATATAAAATGAATGAAGAGAAAACAGTGCATGATACCCATCCTTTTCCTCTCCCATCCTTTTCCTCTCTAACTCTCAAAAAAGTTGTGATGGTTGAAAGTGCTTGATCTGCTTATTCTTTCCAAAGGACACAACAAAGTGTCATTTGCGATTAGCTAGCTCTGTAGAAAAGAAATGGTATTGCTATCGGTTTTACCTTTTCTCTCAAGTGGCTAAATGAATGAGCAATGAATCCATATCAATTTCGTGAATTAGCCTGAAGATCTCTTTGAATACTAGTTGAAATTTATATCATGATCTAAGATTATGTGCAAAGCAATTGCTTAGGGAATTATTGGACTTTCTTGTTAATGTTCTGCTCAATACACTTTTACTGGCGTGTACGAGCTAGTAATGTTTTAAAAGCGCAACTCATTCAGTTCTTGGTGATTACTTTTGTAGTGCTCCATAAATTAAAAAAACATTTGATTTCTCATAAACATTCCCCTGTTGACTACCTCTTTCCTTTTTCTTCCATGCGATAGAAACATGTTCTAACTGAAATTCCTGTCATTTGACTCATTCCTTTGCTTTGTGCAGAGTAAGGCTAAGGCTGAAAAAAATCAAGCAATGGAGCATCTGATGAGTGAGAACTCTTGTCAGTTGTGTGCCGTTGAGAAGCTTACTTTTGAACCACCTCCTATATACTGTACACCATGTGGTGCTCGCATCAAACGCAATGCCATGTATTATATGGGAACAGGTGATACGAGGCATTATTTATGTATTCCATGCTATAACGAGGCTCGTGGAGATACTATTGTTGTTGATGGGACTACAAAACTGAAGGCAAGGTTTGAGAAGAAGAAAAATGATGAGGAAACTGAAGAATGGGTGTGTGAATGCTTGTTGTACTATTCTAATGCTTCCTTACATGAGGCTACTTTAACTTTGCATGCTAGTATTGAATTGGTTGCTTTGCTTTTTGTGTTTTATAATTTCTTATGTGTGCAGTGGGTTCAATGTGACAAGTGTGAGGCCTGGCAACATCAGATTTGTGCTCTATTTAATGGTCGGAGGAATGATGGTGGGCAAGCTGAATATACTTGTCCTAATTGCTACATTCAAGAGGTTGAAAGAGGGGAGCGTAAGCCCTTGCCACAGAGTGCTGTTCTTGGAGCAAAAGATTTACCAAGAACCGTACTTAGTGATCACATAGAACAGAGGTTATCTAGGAGACTGAAAGAGGAAAGACAAGATAGGGCCAAACTTCTAGGGAAAAGTTATGATGAGGTGGGTCATATATGATCATTTTGTCCAATATGTTTGTGTGGTTAACAAGCTTTTCTTTAATCAAAGGGATAGTTATGTTATTTCGTGACAAGTATTTAAAGAATGCTATCTTCTTTGTTCTTAGTGCAGGATTGTTTTTCATCTTAATATGTGTGGAATCAATACGCTTAAAATTTTATTGTTGATTCATAGTTAATCACATAAAATTATATTTAGCAGACTCAATCCTTTGCCGGTTGAGACCAATAATTATAGAGAGTCTAAGGGCTGACAACCTGGTTTTTAATTTGATGGTGGCTTTATATTTTACTCTTTAATACCTGAAGCAAATCCGTCCATAGTTTATACTGTTAATTTCCATAAGGTTACGTAAGTATTTACCAACTAACTTGGACAGAGAGCTAAGTGCTGTTATCTGATTTTTGCAATAACTCGTATTTTCAGATTCCTGGAGCAGAAGCTCTTGTAGTTCGTGTAGTTTCATCAGTTGACAAAAAGTTGGAGGTGAAGCAACGATTTCTTGAAATTTTTAGAGAAGAGAATTATCCAACTGAATACCCTTACAAGTCCAAGGTATGCAGGAAATACACCCAGTTTCTTATTTCTATATTTGTTAGTTAGTCTTTCCTATAAATGCGTTGCATTTACATGTGATTAGCGGCACTTTGTGTTACAGACATCTACTTTTGAAATGTACGTGATTTCAACGTATAATCGTTCTATTGCAACTAATTGAACTACACCATATTTATGTTAATTGACCACAGGAATATGTGTATCGGAAATGATTTGAGTTGTCTTGATTTAAAAGTGGCAGAATGATACAATAAAATGCTAATATAACTTTAATTACTTAAGCAACATTGTTTTTACGTATATTGTCTACAATAACTTATTCTGCTAAATGGAAATTTGAATTTATTTCTATGTTCATCGTCATCATTGAAGCGTGGCTCCTTGATCACTGGTTGTTTTTATGATTAGTTTCTATATTTTCTTGTGTTGTCATTTGTCTATGGAAGACAATCAATAAAATCTTTTATATTTGGTTAAGATCAAAATTATTGCGTACTCTTCCTTTTTTTTTTTTTTCTTTTTTCTGCACAGTGCATTTTCTAAAATGGATGTATGAACAATGCTTATGTTTTGTTTAATGTTTATGTAGTAGCAACATGTTTTACAACTTTCTAATAGAATTTTGTACCAAGTACTGGAAAACCAGTCAAAGTTTGTGTCTAATCAAATAGAGTTATAAGAACTTCTTTACCTGTATTTAGTAAAAAGATTTGATGTAGTGCGTGACTTATGTTATTCAAACTGTTCTCCAAGATGTTTGCACATCATATTTCAAATGCTCTCATTAACTAGCAAACCACAATATTTGTGCAATAATTGAGAAAACTAAGGTTTCCTGTGATGTGATACCTCTTTTTGATGTGGGATGAATAGAAGATATAACAACTATTTAATAAAATTCATGAAAATTGGAAAATCTTGGTTTTTGTTAAGTTGATGATATTTTTGTAAAGGGTTGTTGAAAGTTAAGCTTTGAGTTGCTGGAAATCCAAGTTAGAATTGCTTAAACAAACAATATGTAGCTTTAAGAATTGCTCCCAAGTGATTCTTAGGATCGTGAAACTAGAAATTACTCTTAAAAAAAGTATCACACCTTCGTAAAAGAGCTGAAACATATATGTAAAGAAGTTCTTGGAACCTTAAATCATAATAATTTTTTCAAAGTATAACCAAATTCTACTCTAATAAGGCTTTTTTTATTCTTAAATAAGTTTTAAGTCCTAAAAGAAATTAAAACTTGTGGACGAGTGATCTTTCCTGTTTTGTTTTGTTTATAAACTCTATCAAATCTCTCCGGCCTGTTTGGAGATGCCTTTGACATAGAATGCAACAACTCCTGATTATGCAAGTTTGGATTTAACTTATTAAAATTTAGATTCTAAAATCTACAATTGTGAGAAAAAAGTTAAATGTGCAACTTTAAAGATAGGAGTAATTGAGATATAAGCATTATGATAAGACCTTACTTGATAATGGTAATAAGATAGGAAACAGAGAAGAGGGGTTGAGGAATAGAGAGAAATTGAGAAGAAAATGTGTAAAAGGTGATCTGTATCTTTTGATAACAAAGAAAATAGTATCTTTTGCGAGGCTATTGTTCTTCCCTGACCCAGAGATTCCCCAAAACAAAATCACCAATCTAGTGTCCATACTCGTCTCTATCACCTCCCCCAAATACTGCACTTTATGCTGACAAGAATAACAAACTTAGGTAGATCACCACATGCTAGAAGGCGACCAACTGTACCAGAATGATATATACTTTCTTATTATGTAAATGGAATTTCTCAATTTCAACGTTGCAGTCATGTTTAGCCTAGTAGCACTTTGTCTACTTTTTCCTTTTTCTCTTGCGAAGAGCTGAAAAGGGGTATAAAAGATTTTAAGCTTAGTGTGGGGGATCTAGCTTCTAAAAGGGAAGTGTGAATGAGTTGTGTACAAATTGATAGTAAACAGGAAAGATGGACTGGGAGACTCTTAAAAGAGAAGTGTACCATAACATTATTCTTCTTTGTAGGTATCTTATTCTAGCCATGGCTTTAATCAAGGGATTTCAGGTAAAATATTGACTTTTGTAGGCCTTGTTTGAATACGTATGCCCTAGCATTTAAGCAACAAAATTGGTGGTGATTTATCCTTTGAAGAACCAAAAGTAAAGTTCTATGTCAAGATCGAATCTTCAGAATGGTTGGCATAGGCAGAATTACTCCTATAACTTGGCAAAAAGTAATTTCGGAACTCTTTATCATCTTATGAAAGAATAGATGTTTTCCTCTCTAAAGAAGCCGATGAACTTTCACCTTTCAAACACTGTAGTTTAGAATTCAATGAAAAGTAAACCAATCTTGATTAAAAATCGATTGAAATGAAAAATCAATGGTTGCATAATCAGCTGTAAGCTTGATTAGGGTGGGTAACATGTTTGATTGGGTAGTTCTGAGAATTATTCTTTATAAGAATCAGTCTTAAAAGAAAGTATGCCTCCTCTAATTTGAGAATTTCAAAACTGTAAACAAAATCAGTAATCCTCTCATTAAACGATTGAATACATATATGTAGAGAAGTTTTGGGAACCGTAATCTTAATAATAAGAAGCTTCCAACTAAGAATTTTACAAAATTGAATCCTATTGTAGAAAGGGTTCTTTATTTTCTAAACAAGCGTATGTCCTAAAAAGTTTATATAGCTAACTTATTTTTTAATTCTCATATAGTACATAAAACTTAGTATGAAGTTGATACCATCCCATGTTACGAAACGAGTTATGGCTCGGCTAGTGTGTCTAGTGGGAGGGGGGTTAACAGGTTCTAGAGAATGATGAGGTGGCTTCCTAAGACGCCCCATGTTGGTAGTTTGAGCACTGAAGAAACTGAGAACTTTCTTGAGTTTAGAAGTACTCAAGAGGACTTGTGATGAACTTCTCGACTTCCTTCTTTATTAACTGAAACCCCTTAACTACAAGGAGGGAAAACTAACTCCCTAATGCTGGGGAAGAAAATGGGAAAGTGGAGACTAACCTCCGAACAACCTAAAAAGCAGATGGAAAATAAAACTTATTTTAACTTGATGATGTGTCTTAAATTTGGCATGTGTGAATCTGTTGTGGACTTTAGGACTGTTAACAGAAGTAAATATGAAAAAATTGCTCTTGCTATCACTATTCAGGTGAACAATAAAGTGAATAAGTGTCTCACCAATTCCAACTCTTCATCTCACCAAACTAAAGCTTGTGTTGAATGATCTGTTTTATTTTATTTCATTAAAACTCTAGGTTGTTCTGTATCACTTCGACTATTTGTCCCTCTATTACAAGTATTCCATAAATGTATGCAATAATTTATTCTATACTTTCTTATTGAATTCATATCATGGTTCATAGGACACCGCAAGATTTATTAATCCTAAATCTGAAAAAGTTTTCATAGAACTAGTTGCTTTGGAAGATTTGTCAACTACGCAATCGATTCTTTTTTTTAATAGAAAGAATAAAACATATACCTTTGTTTTCTTCTACTATATTACTATATGAGCAGAATATTGTGTTTTTCATTTCACTGATTTTATTTTTTCAATAGTTCACTATAAATAAGCTCGTAAATTATCTTTGTTTCCCTATCTACCAAAATTGACTTATGGTTCTGATGAACATTAATCATTGAGCTAACATGTCATAGGACTTTTTTGAAAATCTAGTTAGGTTCTATCCAATATATGTAGTTAATATATTAGAACAAAAAAATATGTTAGATAATGCATAAAGTAAATTCTTTGGATTTGATGTTGAAAAAAAAAGAAACAAGAACAAACATATTTTTAGTCTTTAACTTAGCGTTATTTCTTTATTTCGGTCCAACTATTAAACCTTCTAATTTAGTTCTTGAACTTTGCTAATCTCTTTATATTAGAACTTTAATCAATGTCTTCAATGAAAACTCTATCTGGCATTCAAGTTAGACAGATGCTACTCACATTTGTATATTTAATTTAAATTCCATTGCTGTCATACATGATTTTTTTTAAGAATATTAAAGGAAGCTCTAATATACACTGATTAGCGGAGTTCAAGGATTGGATTAGAAATTTTAATAGTTGGACTACAATAAAAATGCTGTTAAGTTGAAGGGCTGACAATATTTTTGTTCCACATCTTTTACCTTCATATAAACAATATATTGTTCCACATACAATAAAGATTTTAAGGAATGGCAGAGGTCTAAATAAATCTCGAAAAATAAAATTGAAAAAATTTCTTGTAAACTAAGGCGAAATTGATAAATTCAAAACCTTATATATTTATACATCTGATCAATATAAGCCCTCAAAAGATGCATATAGGTTTGCTGAACATTCCAGACATGATATAGCAGAAGTTGTGAATTAAAATTTCTTAGCTTTAGAAACTATAATGAAAATTTTTTGTTAGTATAAGATACTAGGTCTCTTTTTATCATCTTATCTAGGAGTATATGTTGCAACTGTTATCATAATTTTAAACGGTTTACTTTTGTGGATAAGTTTAACTTGGTTTGTGAACAAACTTAATGAAAAGTTGACTTTATTTCAAACTAAGAGTCAAAAGAAGTTTAAAAGATATATCTACTTAGTCATATTAACTTCATAAAGGGCCTTTTATTACAGACTTCTAGGCAAACAGAATTTTTACTATTCACTCTTGCATTATTTGTGTGTATATATATTTATGAATATTATATAGCTGCATTGTTGTATTGTGGAAAATTGTGGAAAATTTATGACTGCGTAAGCTTACACTTGAAATTTTCTTAAGACTTGTTCTTCTGTTCATAATGACATGGGATTTTTAATTTCTCTTCCAGGTGGTTTTGTTGTTTCAGAAGATTGAAGGGGTGGAGGTTTGTCTATTTGGAATGTATGTTCAAGAATTTGGATCGGAATGCCAATTGCCAAATCAACGGCGTGTCTATCTTTCTTATCTCGATTCTGTTAAGTATTTTAGACCTGAGATTAAAGCAGTGACTGGAGAGGCTCTACGGACTTTTGTTTACCATGAAATATTGGTTAGTTTCATATGGCTAAATATTTTTGGTGTCACCTAAGGTTACCAACTGTAGATCTTGCTAGGAAGTGGTATTGATATTTCTAGCTTTTATATGTATCTTCCTGCAGATTGGATATCTTGAGTACTGCAAGAAGAGGGGTTTTACAAGTTGCTATATTTGGGCTTGCCCTCCATTAAAGGGTGAAGATTATATATTGTACTGTCATCCTGAGATCCAGAAAACACCAAAGTCTGACAAACTTCGGGAGTGGTGAGAGAAATCATATAAAAAAAGACTTCTATTTCTGTGTAATACAAATTAGTCGATAGTCCTGTCTAATATACTGCTGGGATACCCCCTTTCTATGTCAGGTACCTGTCTATGTTAAGAAAAGCTACCAAGGATAACATAGTGGTCCAACTCACTAATCTGTACGATCATTTCTTCACATCTTCTGGTGAATGTAAGGCAAAGGTAACAGCAGCTAGACTGCCATACTTTGATGGTGATTATTGGCCTGGTGCTGCTGAGGACCTGATTAATCAGCTTAACCAAGAAGAAGATAGCAGAAAACAGAATAAAAAGGGAACTACCAAAAAGACTGTAACGAAACGTGCATTAAAAGCATCTGGTCAGTTGGATCTTTCTGGTAACGCGTCAAAGGATCTGCTATTAATGCACAGAGTAATTCTTATATCCCATGCCTTGCTGCTCAGTATTTTCCATGTGATTCATTTCTTTTTCAATGTAAACATGAATAGAGACACACTTTTTTCAAAATTGAGTTTTGTTGGTTAGCAACCCATATAGAATATTTTTCTTTCCAATTACTAGCCTGGCAACGATATCAGGTGCCTTATTTTTTTTTTTCAAGTTCCATCTTTTTCTTAATTTTTGTCAAACCACGTGGTGAATTGGAGACAAGGGATTGTTAAACTTAAATTTGTTTGATCATAGACTGGAATATAAAAAAAATGAAAAGGAGAAAAAGGATGCAGTAATCTTTTACCCAAAATTTTGATAAAGAGATTAATATAATCTTCTCTAAAGTACAAATGAGGTTTTATGGGATTAAGAACAATACCAAATATCGAAGTTTATCATCTATAATGGTAGTTTCTTTGAGTTTGTCTATTTGATGAAAAAGTTTTCATATTTACACATTATACTTGTTATTTAGTGCCTCACTTGTGTTCTTTTGAGCGTATGTAATTTTGGAGCTTGATTTATTAACTTGTCCGTCATGAGATAATTGGTCTTTATAATTAAATGAAAATTAGATACGAGTACAATTATGATTAACATTTCCTTATGATTTTTTTTCCTTTTACTTTTCAGCTTGGCGAGACAATTTCTCCAATGAAGGAAGATTTTATCATGGTTCATTTGCAGCATTGTTGCTCACATTGTTGCATATTGATGGTATCAGGAAACCGTTGGGTTTGCAGGCATTGCAAAAATTTCGAGATATGTGATAAGTAAGATTTCTGCATTATTTACCTGTTTTGGATTGATTACCTGTTTTAGATTGATTCAAGACTATATACAGATAAGGAACGAAACATCAGCTGTTGCAAGTAGCATCATCAGTTAACATTAAGTCATGATGAGGTGGCTATATTCTGCTGCATTTGTCACCAGAACAGGAAAAAAAATGCAGTGTTAGAATCACGGGATGGCTTTTGAATTGAAATGTTGATTTAAACCCTAAATTAGGATACTGACTTTTAGAAATCAATGTAACTGAGGCAATACTGACTTTTAGAAATCAATGTAACTGAGGCAACACCTTACTGTTATTGTTTGTGTTTTGAGAATAAAAGGGAGGAGCTTAAGGAAAATGTTGCTATTGGCCAACATTTTGGGGTTTAAGGACTAGATCAGGATTTGTTTATTTTAGTGGTAGTCTTACTAAATAGGGATCATGAATTGTAGTTGACAAGTCTGTGGTAGTAGACAATATGAAGTAGGACAATTAGAAGATATATCAAACTAGTAGCTAAGATCCTCAAAACTTACAAAATTCAGCGGCTGCTGAAATCTGAGTTTCAAATTTGGGATTTCAGCTTAAGTTGTTGGAACTTCATGTTTAGAATTGCTGGAAATTTGGGCTAGAAATGCTGGAATTCTAGGATTAAACAAGCAATGGAGGGTAGCAATTTAAGAATCACTTCTAGAATCTAAGAATCACTTTTAGAAGAAACATCTTACCTTTTAATTGAAAACTCAAGCTTATAGAAAAAAATTCAGTGTTTTTTATAGAAAGATTGGATACACATTCTTAGAATTTAAATAGGAATTGAATTGTGAATTGTTTACAGTAGGCTTACAAATTTCTAATAGCTATAAATGGAAAGTAATGATTCTAATCTTATGATTTATGGGATATTCTAATATCTAATCCCATAATTTATGGGATTCTCTTTAATCCCATGATTTATGGGATATTTGAATATAATAGGAAACTTATTCAAATATAATAATCTATCAATATGCATGATTTTGCCATACTCCCCCTCAAGCTGATGAATAGGTATTCTCCATTCTTAGCTTGGATATAATAGTCTGAAAATTGAGTTGATCAAACCTTTATTGAGAATGTTAGCCTATTGACTATGAGTGGACACATAAGGTGTACAAATTAGTCCACCTCTCTAGCTTTTCCTTGATAAAATGTCTATCATTTCAATCATGTTGAACTGGGTTGTTAGTTATGTTGATTACCGATTTGTTGTCGCAGCATAGTTTCGTAGGGTCATCCCACTTAATCTTCAAATATTTAAGAATAATCTTCAGCGAGAATTTCACACATATATTGAGGGACCGACCAAAACTTAGCCTCTGCACTTGACCGACCAACTACACCTTGTTTTTTGTTTTTGCAAGTCACAAGTTTCCACCAAGAAAAGTGCATTGTTTTGAAATTGATCTTCTATCAACAATAGATCTAGCATAATTTGTATAAGTGAATGCCGTAAGAACCTCTTTTAAGCAAAATACCCTTCCCTAAAGTTCCTTTAAGATATTGAAGTACTCTTTGAGCTACTTGTAGATGTAACTTGCTTCATACTATGCATAAACTGTCTAATTACACTCATTGCATATGCTATTTTTGATCATTTGTGAGAGAGATAAATTAATCTTCTTACTAGGTGCTGATACATCTCTTTATCTACTGCAACATCCTCCTTTGCTTTTCCATGCTTAAGATTCAAATCAATAGGAGTGCTTGCAAGTTTGCATGTTATCTTACCTATTTCCTTGAGAAGATTTATAACATAATTTTGTTGTGAGATAAAAAAATCCCTACCTAGACTGTGCAATTCTAATTCCTAAGAAATACTTTAACCTTCCCAACGCCTTTAATCTCAAGTTCCTTCGCTAATTGTTGACTTAGCAACTGTTTCTCTTTATCATCATCCCCCATCTATGTCATCAACGTACATTAGAATAGTTGTAACTCTTAGTCATCAACATACATTAGAAGAGTTGTAACTCTCCCATAGCCAACATAACTCTTGTAAATCTTTTGAACTACGCTCGAGGTGATTGCTTAAGTTCATTATCGTTTGTCCCTATTTCTATTATTATGGCCATGGCCACTCACTCTATCAACCGTTCTAATAACCCAGCTACTTTGGACCCTCCACTCCTTATACCAATTTGGATTTCCCACCTTCAGGGAAAGCTTCAGTTAAGACTCAGCAGGGAATGGAGAAGGAGAAGCCCACTTGGAGCTCGATTATTGGTGACTATGAAAATCTAGGGATACTTTGTTTTGTCGAGTCCGATGGGGACAAACTAATCCAAGCACCGATGGAGGTGTTACAGCAAGGTGCTCAGAAGTGGTGAACCGCTCTTGTGGGGATTTTTCTGGAGAAGCGGTTAGCTTTTCCAGTAGTTAAAAATTGGGCTAATGCTATATGGAGGCCTAAGAGATTGGTGAATATGATGGTAAATGAAGATGAATTATTTGTCTTCCAATTCAAAATCGAAGAGAATGCACGGAAAGTGCTGGAAGTTGGGCCTTGTCACATAATGGGGCATCTAATATTGATTAAGAAGTGGCAGCCTGGAGTTACCTTGGACAGGAATAGGATTACCTCCTTACCGTTATGGGTAAATATACACAAGGTTCCTTTGGAGAATTGGTCCGCAGAAGGGATGAGTCATATTGCGAGCAAGATAGGCAAACCTTTAGGACTCGATGAGAATACGGCTTTATTTAAGCGGATTGGGTATGCTAGAGTTTGTATTGATGTTTATATATCGAGGAAGTTATCGGATGCCCTAAAAATCATGAAACTAGATGAGAATGGATATCTGGTAGAGGATACAATCAGAGTAATATACATGTGGAAACCGAAGATGAAAGAAGAGAAGCGGGTTTGGAAAAGGAAAGAACAGCAGGAGGGACAACAGATGAATGAGGCAAGCCCAATCCAAGAGAAGGACTTCCGAGCTGATGGAGCACTATCTTTGGAAGTACAGGCTTCGCACAACCTGTCTTCGAAGGAGAATCATGAGATTGGCAATGGACCACGAGAAAAGAATAAGGAGGAGCACCAAATGGTAGCAAGCGGAGGACCATTAGTGGGGGATACTGAAGGCTCCAGGGATGGGAAGCAGGTGATGAGTTTGGCACTGAATGATCAACCAGTCAATAAAACAAGTCAAGTCGAGGGGACTATTGACATTCCGGTGATGGAAAAGGGGGGAACTTCTAGTACCAAAACTGACCCAATAAGTATAACCCTGGGGTTGCATAGGAAATATAAGAGAAGAAGGGTAGGTAAAAGAAAAAATGATTAAGGTAGTAGTATTGAATATTAGAGGCCTTAATGGCCTGAATAAACAAATTGCGATTCAAGAGTTTATCAAGAATAGCAAGTTAGATTTTGTTGGTTTGTTGGAAACCAAAATAAAGAGGGAGCAATTGGAGAAGAGTTTATGGTTCCTAGACAGAGGATGGAGGGTTTTGTGCAATCATGCTCATCATTTCAATGGAAGAGTGGTCATAGGCTTCAATCCTGAGACAGTGGATGTAGTGCATCTTATTGGAACTGATCAGTTCATACATTGTGATGTCTTGCTTAAAGCTACTGGGACTAAGATTGCCATCACAGTGTTGTATGTAGCCAATCATAACTAGCTTGGCAAGAGTTGGAGAACACTAGCCATCTCATGAGGTTGCCATGGATGGTGTTAGGTGACTATAATTATATTATCAAATCTAAAGAAGCAAGGAGTGGGAGAAGTTGGAACCAAGTCGACTGATGAGAACTTCAGGAGATGGTGGAGAGAACGGGGTTGGCTGATCTGAAATGGTATGGTAATGCTTATACTTGGACCAATAAGCAAACGGGAGATTGGTTTTTGCTAAAAAAATTGGACCGATGTATGGTAAATGACAAATGGATAGAGAATTACCTACAAGTGGCGCTTTGTTTGATCATCCAACTGTATCCGATCATAGTCCAATAGTAATGGAGCTGCAAACAGTTAATAGGAGGAGGAAGACCCCATCTAGGATCTTCAATCACTTGATGGACAATTCTGACTTCAGAAATATACTCACCAAGGAGATGCAGGGGGCCATATCCGGATCAAAGGATATCAGATCACCATGAGACTCAAAACCTTGAAGAACTGACTGAAATTTCTCAACAGGAAAACAGTCCAACCAAACTTGAAAGCTCTAACTGATGATCTGAAAGAGCTAAAGCAATGTCAAAAGGAAATATTGGTTAGACCAGAAGATTTGCAACTAAGAACACAAGAAGTTGCATTGGTGGGGAAATATAATCTACTACTGAATAGTGCCAATACTCTATTAAGGCAGAAATCTCGGATGCTTTAGATGGAGGAGGGTGAGAGATTGTCATCTTCCGGCAATCGGATAGAATTCTTATTCCTCCTAGCTGAAATTGAGCTCATAGGGAAGATTCATGACGACATAGAAAGTAAGAAGAGAGTTGCCTTAGAGTAATTTACTCGGAAATTTGGGACTGTAATGCCAATAAGACATATAACCACAGAGGTTCTAGTAGGGCTTAAACAACTTGATGAAGACGACAAGGTGGCGTTGGTAAGAGAAATATCAAGGGAAGAAATCAAGAATGCTGTTTTTTCAATGAACACCAACAAAGCTCCAGCACCGGATGGTTATAATGGGAGATTCTTTGAAAAATATTGGGATATTGTAGGAGAAGAAGTGGTAACAGCAGTGGATGAGTTCTATAAGAGAGGAACGATCCTCAAATAATGGAACAAAACTTTTATCTGCCTTATTCCCAAACAGAGTAATGCAAGGAAGATGGAACGATGTAGGCCCATAGCTTGCTGTACTTATCTTTATAAAACCATCACTAAGATCTTAGCTAATAGGTTGAGAGCGAGCCTGGGGAAGATAATTGGCCCAGAACAGAATACTTTTATTAAGGGGAGATTAGTGGGAACAAATATCCTACTATGCCAGGAGCTGTTAGAGGGTTATCACTCTAGGAGGAGAATGAGGAATTGCACTATAAAGATGGACCTTGCGAAGGCATATGAAGCAATCAACCGGAGCTTCCTTTTTACTATATTAAAGGCGGTCAGTTATCCTCCTCTGTTTAGAAAATGGGTTGAGGAATGTGTAACTACTGCTTCTATGGCAATCTTGGTGGACAGGGAACCTACAAATCTAATCAAAGCAAGGAGGGACTTGAGGCAAGGGGACCCATTATCCCCTTACTTGTTTGTCTTATGTGTGGAGGTTTTGTCAACTCTTCTAGTGAATAGTATACGGAGGCATCCAAAGTTCCAGTTTCATGGCAGATGTAAATGGTTGAAACTCACACACCTAGGTTTTGCAGATGACCTCTTATTGTTTTGCAAGGCAGGGAAAAACTCAATTGATATAATCATGAAAGCAATGAAGGAATTCCAAGAGATTTCAGGTTTAAGATGCAATCGTCCGAAGAGTTGTTTCTACTTATCCTCAAGGAAATTGACAGAAGGCTTAGGGATTTCTTGTGGAACGTCTCAAACCAAGGCAGAAGCAAAGTGAAGATTAGTTGGGACAAAATTTGTAGACCTAAGCAACAGGGGGGATTGGGTATCCATTTTGTAAGGATGAATCATAGGGTGAGTAGAGGGCGGAATTTGTGGTGGTTATGCTACAAAAAGGAGGATTTATGGGTTAAATGGATGCACAATGTATTCATTAAGCACAAGAGTAGCTGGATACTATAGGCAAGGCAGAATATGTCAAGCATTCTTAAAGAAATTATTGAAACCAGACAATGGATGCAGAGTCAGGTGTGCTATAGGATTGGGAATGGAAAAAGCACATCTTTTTAGTATGATAATTGGCACTATAAAGGTCCTTTATATAAGGTGGAGAAGGTACAAGGCTTGAAATTGGTGGTGAATCCAACTACTAAAGTAAGTATGCTTATTTGAAATAATCAATGGATGTGGCCCTTCCGCAACGATAGAAGTGTCAGTCTCATTATGGAAGAGTTGCCACGATGTCAAGAAGGAGAGAAGAATGAAATTTAGTGGCTAGCAAATAATTCAACACAAAAGCCTGTAAAACACTGTTACAGGCTACACAGAGCACAAGGTAGGAGTGGGCAGCCTTAGTATGGGATAGTGATCTTAACCTAGCTCATTCATTCATCTTATGGATGGGAATCAATGGAGGGTTGCTTACAAGGGATAAAGATCAAGTTCTCCATTAAGTAATTTTAACTGTGAATTATGTAATTCAGAACTCGAAAGTTTGGAACACCTCCTCATGATTAGATGCAGGTATGCTAGACAAGTCTAGGATCGGTTGCAGAATATACTCAACGTGGCCCAACCAACAGATTCTTGGAATGAAACTATTGCTTGGCTGTAGAAAATTAGAGTGCATAATGCGGCTGATCTCAAAGCTATCAGGTTAAGTTGGGCAGCTTTGGTGCACTACATATGGAAAGAGCGCAATTGCAGAGTATTCAAACAAGAAAGTAGAAGCAGTAGATGATTTTTCAGGCCACATTCCTAACATTGCAGATTGGCCATGTTAGCCAGAGGAATAGCTGCAAATCTGACAAGTGGCATGAAGAGTAGATGGGGATTGGTGTAATACTGGACTAAGTGGTTTCGCAAGTTCCCTCGATCTCAGTATGTAGATGATTACTAGGAACCTTAATTCTCTGTAATCTAGTTTCTATGGATTATACTTGTTTTGTTCTCTAGATTGTATATATTTTCTTATAATGAAATATATTAATTTTCGAAAAAAAAAGGTTCCTACCATAATGATTTCAATTTCTTGGCATATTCATTGATAGTCTTATTCCCTTGTTTTGAAGCCTTGATTTTCACCTTGACTTTATATACTTGAGTTGTGTCTGTAGCTTTAGATTAAGTTTGTTCCATAGCCTTTTAAATGTCTTTAGTTGTAGCTAAGAACATGCGTGTATCAATTATTTCAAGAATCGTAGAATTCTATAACCAAGCTATCATGGAGTCTTCTTCATCTCATGCTTCAAAATGAGGATCCCTTCGTTTTGGTCCATACTTGCGAGATGACTATTTTTCTTTTTCCTTTCAAAATTGTACGAACAAGTGGACCAATTGAGGTGGTTCTTTCTATTTAATCTGGCTCGAGCCTTTTTAGACGAAGGAAAGGGAAAGGAAGGATCAATAGGCGAAGCTATCCACGTTAAAGCTTGGTCTTCCATTCTCTTCCCCGAGTTCTATTAATTAGGAATCGTCCTTGATTATCTTTTAAGGCTATTCCTTCCCCTCCACATTGCACAGTCAAGTTGGCTAGACTCTTCCGAAATTTCGTATAGAAAGAAAAAGAGATTTGTCAGTTAATGGACGAGAAGGAGGATTGCCAACCTGGATATTAAGATGTTGAGAGAATTCTTCCAGTCTTTTCAGTCCTACCTCGGGAGCATCCTATTTGGGATGATTAAGCTGCTAGGAAGCATCCAAATAAATCGGAAGGCCGGATTAAGGCTTGTGAATTGAAAGAGGGTGAAAGTCGTCACCTTTAGATTCTGAACTATGACTTAGGGGAGGGTTTTGCATATCTCATAAGAAAGTCTTTCATCAGTCGAATTGAAGATGGACAGTGAATCAACATAATAGTCTTAATTATGTTGCCTGGATACTTTGTAGTTTCCCTAGCTTTCCATTCAATCTATCAACTTTTGACATTTTCCTCCCTTTACAAGGAAGCTAATCCTTAGACAATTCCAACAGTAAGGCTGGAAGAAATGCTCTGTTTTAGAGAAGAATAGAACACAATAATCAGCAATGAAGGCTGAGATGAAAGACATAAAACAGGGAGGAGATAGTAATGAAGGCTAAAATGGAAGGAAGGAAAAAGGTTACAACAATGACGGCTTAACCAAAAAGAGAAAAAACAACAAAAATATGTTTTTAGCAATGAAGGTTGGAAACGACTTGATCCACGGAGCCTAATATGTGCTCTAATACTGTCTCAGGATTTGAATAGGAAGTATATTGTGAATTCTTTACAGCAGGCTTAGCTTATAGACAAAATTCTAGTACCTATAAATAGAAATTAATGATTTTAATCTCATGATCTATGAGATATTCTAATACAATATTTAATCTCATAATTTATGAGATACTCTAATACAATATCTAATAACATAATTTATGGGATCCTCTCTAATCGCATGATTTATGGGATATTCTATTATAGTAGAAAATTAAATACAATCAATCAATCAATATACATGATTTTGCCACACACATATGCATAAAAAAGTTCTTGGAACCTTTATTCTAGTAGTAAGGGATTCCTAACTAAAATATCAAAAATAGAATTTTTACTCTAATAAAGATATTTTATTCTTTTTAAGTTAAAGTCATAATAACTTATTATTACTTGCTATCTGATAAGGAACATTTGGCATAAAGTAAATTTCAGCCTTGTTGTTTTTGCTGTCATATCAACTCCCTCTCTTTGTTCATGAAATTAGAGCTTGTGATTGAGTGATCTGCCCTCTTTTATTTTTTTATAAACGTTAAACTCTTTTGCATCAAAATATAATTTCCCAAATTTGATATTGAATTACTCTTAGATGACATTGCTGTTGTAAATGTATTCTATTCAACCTGGTAGTTAATGATCACGCACTTTTGTATATATTTTCTTATTGGTCTTGTCATGGAATTTTAACTCTGTAATAGTTGACAATAAATTCATTTATTCATTCAAATTATTTTGACTTTGACTAAGTGCTTGATGTTATACCTTTGTTGTTCATTATTTCATAAGTTTGCTTGGTATCTACAAATACCTCCAATTGTTGCTAGTATTGATTGGAGCATGAGTCTTAGGTCCTTATTGATTTTGTAGGATTTGACATCTTTTAATTTGCCTTGTCTTGTGCATCCATTTCGATCTAATTTTCATTTTTCAACTACTTTTAAGTGACATGTACAAACTCTGGTATTTGTGGTTTTATATTTCCAAGGTGCTATGAAGCAGAGCAAGATCGTGACGAAAGGGATCAGCATCCTGTAGATCAAAGAGAGAAGCACGCCCTGTATCCAGTAAGTTTCACACAATGTAATACTATCTTTTCTTGGGTTGCTGTGTGCATTCACGCTTTGCTTGGGTTCCTGTGTGCATTCACGCTCCCCTCGAATGTAAAGCCAGAATGTCTTTTCCTCCCGACAGCAACTTTTCTCTTTTTCTGGGTAACTGTAATAGGGAACTCCTGGTCTCTACAGGTTGAAATCACAGATGTGCCTGTGGATACAAAGGATAAAGACGAGATTCTTGAGAGTGAATTCTTTGACACAAGACAAGCATTTCTGAGTCTTTGTCAAGGAAACCATTACCAATATGATACCCTACGCAGAGCGAAACACTCTTCCATGATGATCCTCTACCATCTCCATAATCCAGCTGCTCCTGCATTTATGACTACATGCAGTGTTTGCCATCTTGACATTGAAACAGGTCAAGGATGGCGCTGTGAAGTTTGCCCCGAGTATGAGGTTTGCAACACATGTTACCAGAAGGGAGGCATTGATCATGCTCATAAGCTGATTAATCATCCATCAGTAGGTGATCGCGATGCACAAAATAAAGAAGCCAGGCAGCTAAGGGTTTTACAGGTATTTCGTTCCTCGACATATCAGATTCCTTTTTTCTTTCTTGGTCTTTTGCTGTCTCCTGGCAGAAGATACTCTTCTTGTATTTTAGGACATCAAAGCAGTTGTTTCAGCTCTTTTAATTTGGTGATATTGGGAAAAGTGATCCAGTATTTTGAAAGTTTGTTGTTTTACAACGTTTTGCAAAAGGTTTTCCAATGAAATGAATAGAATGTTTGAACTTTTGTTTCTGTTACATTATGTCTATAAATGGAAGATAAGTTCTATCTATTTTTACTTTTTAAAGTTGCAGGGGAATTAGGACGTCTGCTAGAAAGTAACCAGAAAGGGGATTAGTTCAAAATGTCTAGGGATGAAAACTGATTTAGATAATACACCTCGAATATGTGATAGCATGTATTCGAATTAACATGTATCATCTACACCTGCAGAATCTCCAGGACTATGCCTAAGTTCTTACCCAGCTTGAATGGAAACGGGAGAAAATTTGTTTATTGTGTTAAAAGGATTTGAAATTCCAAGCTTTTCATGTTACCTGAGGCTTAACTTTGTTGTTATCTTATGTTGCAGCTACGTAAAATGCTTGATCTTCTGGAACATGCATCACGTTGTTGTTCTCTGCATTGCCAATATCCTAATTGTCGTAAAGTGAAGGGCCTTTTCCGACATGGGTTACAATGCAAGACACGTGCACCTGGAGGTTGCGTTTTATGCAAGAAAATGTGGTATATCCTGCAACTCCATGCTCGGGCATGCAAAGAATCTGAATGCCGTATACCACGATGCAGGTTTGTACATCTTGATACAGTTGTAGTTTTTTTCGCTGCAGTTTTATTTAATTTTTGCTTTTGCAGTTTTACGATTCTAGCCTAAATTGCTTACCTGGTTTTATAATTATTTATTCAGAGATCTGAAAGAACATTTGAGGAGAGTGCAACAACAGTCCGAATCACGGCGAAGGGCTGCTGTGATGGAGATGATGCGACAGAGAGCTGCAGAGGTTGCTGGCAATTCTGGGTAACAATGCTGTACATACCAACATATTTGTTTTGGAGGAAAGGCTATTGCATAGGGGGTTTAGTTAAAGCGGCAGCTATAGGCCGGTGAGAAGGGTTCCGGAGGAGCAATTAATCGGAGTCGTTTTGAACGACAAAGTAAATGGCTCTTAGACTCGTTGCTGCGGCTTGCATATGATGATTTTAAAGGAAACTGCAAGGCTGCCAACTACATTAGTAGCAGTTAACTATTTCCTTTGGAGTATAGGAGGTACTGAATCTGATTTGCGCCAGTTGTTTGGCCTGATTCAATGATTCTTTTGATTTTATCCTGATGTTGTTTTTTTGTTTTTAGCCATCCTTGGTGGCTAATGTAACATAGGTTGTTCTAATCGTCTTTCAAATGTTTACGGCTAATGTACCATAGGTGGTTCTAAATTCTAATCGTCTCGCAAATGTTTAATACAAAGGAATTTGGAAGATTTGAGATGGTCTGAAAACCTTCCTTTTCACTTCTATTAGTCTGAAAACCTTCCTTTTCACTTCTAACCATATTGGCTGGCTCCTATGACGTGACTTTTTTACTTAATAGGATGTCATTGGAACTAGCAAGTAAAAGAAAACGTAAATTACTTTACTTGAAGTATGTCCCAATCCCAAGTATACATATTATTAATTTTTAAGTGTCAGGCTGAGGCAGGCTAACAAGTTCGGATTTGAATTTATAGTTTGAAAAAATAAATCTAATTCTGAACGGCAGAAATCAAATTTTTGGATGTAATACTCAAGGTCAAGGAAGCTTATTCAGTTATTCTAGGTTTTTTTTAATTAATTAATATTGTGAAGAAGGGGCAGGGAAGGAAATTGAAGACTGGGCTGGGCTTGGGCATGTAGATGTAGATTCCCAGTCCAAATTTAATTAGTTTTAAATGAGATTGAAAGCTAGGCAGGGCTTTAGGCACTAGGCAGGGCTTTAGAAGGAAGGAATTTGCATTTCCTGGAATTGGAGGAGACTGAGTGGGTGTTGCGGTAAGACAACAGAACGCCGACGCAGCCGCCAAACTCCAGGAAGACTCTGCTTCCATCTCACGCTATGGTGATTCCACTTTCCCCTCACTTTCTTGTTTTTTTCTTCGCTTACTGTCTTTATGTGTACATATACAAATGTATATTATCTTCCTAGTCAGAAACAGAACAGAAGCTCCCCGAGACCCCCCAGGATGACCTCCGTAAGAAAAAGAAAGAAGATAAGGTACCGAATCATCTTTTACTTCTTCCTTCCCTCCATGTTTTGCTTATATAGAAACAAGTCACCAGAAATTTATTTCAGATCAACTCCTTTGACTACTGACTGAATCGCTGAACTATATGGTGCTAGATTTCTGCGTTTTCTATTACAATTCACGTAGTTAATCATTATCTGTTTAATGTAAACAGGCCAAGGAAAAGGAGATGAAGAAACTTAAGGCTCTCGAAAAAGCCAAAGTTAAGGTACGTACTTCTCTCTCCCTGCATTATTGTTATTATCGGTATTATTAATCTTTTGCTTTTGTTTAATAAATTTCAGGCGGAACAACAGGATTCCAATAATGGTAACGCCAAAAAGACTAGTACTACATCCAACAAAAAGAATGCAAAGCGAGATGCTGCTGGTGAAGACAATCCAGATGATTATGTTGATCCTGTTACTCCTTCTGGCTACAAGAAAAATCTTTCTCCCCTAATGGCCAAGCAATATAATCCTACTGCAGTTGAAAAATCGTATGACCACCCTTAACATCTCACACACACATTTTTGTCCACTGTGGCTTATTATCTTTGCCTGCTTTTTTTCCTTTATTTCTTAGATGGTATGAATGGTGGGAAAAATCTGGTTATTTCGTAGCTGATGCAAAGAGCTCAAAACCACCTTTCGTCATTGTAAGTATGGTATAGTTTGTATATTTTCACTAACAAGAAAAAAAATGCTGGATACTATGTGTGATTCATCATACTGCAGGTTCTCCCCCCACCAAATGTTACCGGAGCATTACATATAGGTCATGCCCTTACTGCCTCTGTAGAGGTGTGCCCTCATTTTGCTGCTTCTTCCCTCACCCCACCCCCAAATTCCTTGTGTAACTACTGTAGTTCCTGCTGTTTACTTGCTATTTTGTGTAACTAATGTAGTTCCTGCTGTTTACTTGCTATTTTCCTGTAAACAGGATACAATCATCCGTTTTAAAAGGATGTCGGGCTATAATGCTCTTTGGGTGCCTGGAGTGGACCATGCTGGAATAGCAACACAGGTTTGATATATTTAATCTGATATTTGATTTCATTAATTAAAATCTAATGGCTCTCTTGCCTATTGTTTGTGTGTGAGTTGGTTTCATACCATGCATGAGCTTTTCTCCACGAGATGAATAATATATGACCTGACTAGGATGTTGAAATTGTATGGCTAAATGCAGGTTGTAGTGGAGAAGAAGTTGATGCGTGAACAACACTTAACTAGACATGATATGGGTCGTGAGAAATTCGTAGAAGCAGTTAGTTGAAATTTTAAAACTTTCTTTGAACTAATTTTCTAGCCTTCCTTTTTGATTGTTTTTGGTTTCATGAAAAGGTTTGGAAGTGGAAGAATGAATATGGGGGTACCATACTGAATCAATTGCGCCGCTTGGGTGCCTCTCTTGATTGGTCACGGGAGGTAAATTCAAATATCTCTGCTTGAAATAAATTTATTTTGACTTTTTGTTTGGACTCGATAATTCCACCCCACCCTTCTCCATGCTGTTTCTTTTCCTTTCACAGTGTTTTACAATGGATGAGAAGCGATCCAAGGCTGTGATAGAGGAATTTGTTCGGCTATACAAAGAAGGTCTCATCTATAGGTAAATTGATTGTTCTGTCGCAATTTTCATTCATTTTAATAGAACTGTTGTTCTTTTCTCTGAATATTCATCCATGTGATTAAACTGGATCCAAATGGAAGATGGGTAATCTGTATGACTCTTGATGACTTTAAAATTTTTGAAATTTCAAGCTATTTGTTCTTTAGGCCAAGAACAAATATTAGTTTAAATAATTTAACCTGCCAATTTTCAAACTTATTCTTTAACCAAAACTCCTATTCAATGATTACTCTGATCTCCAAGAGCATAAAAAATTTACATCTCTTCATCTTTCTTTTGATATCAAAAGTCTCGTATATCTTTGATAACGATGCTTTTGTGGGTAGAACTTATCAAAGGAGAGGGAAGAAGTTGGGTAACGGCTGATAAGCTAGAGAAGGCTGGCGAATTTAGTTAGATAGGAGAAATAATAAAAGATTAGATTAGGATAGTTTCTTAATAGAGTTCTACTATAATAGGAGTTCTAGTTAGATGGATTGTTTGTTTCTTAATAGAGTTCTACTATGATAGGAGTCCTAGTTAGATGGATTGTTATTTTTCTTTTCTGCCTATTTAACAGCAGAATTATCAATGAATAAAGGTATTGAAATCATTAAAAAAAAACATCTGTTACTTTAGCTGTAATTTATTCAGCTAGCTCTGTCAAGAGTTAGCTACCCTTCATTCAACATCGGTTCTTTCTCTAAAGGGAAGAACACCAACAAGGGAAGGAAGGTTGATTTCTCTCTTAATCGTCCACTGACGAGATCATACAATAGGGCTCTTACCAACTTGGTACCAGAGCCAGTTGCCATGGATGATGCCAATAATGCCACTCCAGAGCTGACAACCCTATATCAACATGTAGACCAGCGTTTTATGGAGATGCTGGAAAAGTTCGGTGGCCTAGTTCGAATGATGGAGGGGTTTGGCCAGGAGAGGAGCAGGGAAGGACCAAGAGGAGTTGAGAGCAGTAGTGGGGCAGTGCCATCTAGGGAAGAAGAAAGATATGGAGTTCAAGATCTCACACAGTGCCACGTTATTCCAAGATGGAATTTCCTAGATACGATGGGTCTGAAGACTCGTTGGGGTGGCTCCATAGATGCGAGCAATTCTTTTTGGCCCAAAGGACTCCAGCAGATAAGAAGGTTAGATTGTCGGCTTTCCACCTAATTGGGCAGGCGCAATTGTGGTATTTTCAATTTGAGCAAGAAGAGCCAGTATTACATTGGGAAATGTTTAAGAAACATTGTAACTTGAGGTCCCCATTTGAGCAACAATCCAGTTGGGGAGCTAGCAAAACTAAAACAAATAGGGAGTGTTGAGGAGTATCAAAATCAATTTTAGATTTTGTTGGCAAGGGCAGGGGCCTTCCTAAAGATCTTCAGGTTAATTTATTTACAGCTGGACTTATTGATGGACTAAGATTTGATGTTGAAATGCATAATCCTATCAATTTGGGGGCTGCCATCAACTTGGCAAGAGCATATGAAAGGAAGATGCAATTTACACAAGGCAAGGGAAGCAACAAAACCACCACCTCATGGAACTCTTGGAAGCAGCAGAGCTCTTTTACTATACCGATAGCCTCCTAAGGCAGCAAGGGCAGTTCAGACAACAAAATATCATCTGTAAGTTCCAGCAGCGTGACAACACCTCCTGTGAGGAGGCTTACCCGAGCTGAGATGCGGAAAAAAGGGAGAAAGGCCTATGTTATAATTATGATGAGCTATACACAGCAAGACATAGGTGCAAAAGGTTATGTTGGATAGAAGTAGTATGGGAACAAGAGGAAACAACGGAGGAAGAAGAGGTTGATGTGCCAAAATCTTCACTCCATGCCATGTCAGGAACAAACAGCACTCAAACAATGCAAGTTAAGGCTCTAGCAATTGCTCCAGCATTACAACTACCTAAGTTTGACGAGATATTTGTGGTGGAGTGTGATGCTTCTAGATGCGGAATTGGAGCAGTATTTCAACATAACGGCCATCTTATCGCCTTCTTTAGCCGCAAATTAGCCCCCCACCACTTCAAACTTGTTGCATATGAAAGAGAGCTAATTGGTCTCGCTAAGGCCATCTCACAGTGGAGACCTGATAAGGACTTTAGGAGAACCAACCCCAAAAGCTAGCTTATGAGGGTGGAGAGCCCAAAGTCTTTATAAATCCCACACCAACTTTGTATTTAATCGATGTGGGATCCAAGTCCCGTACCTTGCAATTGGATCAAACCGTAACATTCGTCCCCTCATAAGGGCCAACGTCCTCGTTGGTCACGGCTGACACTTTCAGGTCACCACTTTATAGGCCACCACTCCAAGACCGGCTCTGATACCAATTGATAAGGACTTTAGGAGAACCAACCTCAAAAGCTAGCTTATGAGGTGTAGAGCCCAAAGTCCTTATAAATCCAACACTAACTTTGTATTTAATCGATGTGGGATCCAAGTCCCATATTTTGCAATTGGATCAAACCGTAACAAGACGTTACTTATGGGGGATGGCATTTCTAATTAAGACTGATCACTACAGTCTTAAATTTCTCTTAGAATAGTGATTAACAACTTCTTCTCAACAACATTGGATGAGTAAATTGTTGGATTATGATTTCAGGGTGGAATACAAACTAGGGAAACTTAATGTTGTCGTTGATGAATTATCTTGAAGAAATGAGGAAGAGGGACCGTTGAATGCCTTATCCCAACCGAAAATTGCATTATTTGACGCAATTAAAGAGGAAGTTGCCATTGTGGCAGAACTATAATACCTATATCAACAGATTGTCGCAGGCCACGCAAAGGCCGAATGGATAGTGGAAGACGACTTGATATTTTATATTGACCGGGTGTATTTACTGCCTCATTCACCACTAATTCAAATGATCCTTATCCATTTTCACAATATGGAACACGAGAGGATTCAAAAGACGTTAGAAAGAGTGAGGGAGATTTTTTTGGAAAGGGATGAAAGGTGCCGTGAAGGAATTTGTGCAGAAATGTTTAGTTTGTCAACAAAATAAATGGGAGAACCTTCACCCACCAGGTCTACTTCAGCCCTTACAGATCCCTAAGAGTGTATGAGCGAATATTTCCGTTGATTTCATAGATGGACTTCCAAAAGTGAGAGGTAAATCTATCCTACTAGTGATCGTGGATAGATTCTCTAAATATGCTCATTTTGTGCCTCTCGCTCATCCTTATTCTACTCTTAGTGTGGCTCATGTATTCTTTGAAAGTATTTTCCGCCTACATGGTCTTCCCGAATTTATTGTGTCAGATAGGGATCCAGTTTTTACTAGTTTATTTTGGAAGGAGCTTTTTCGTTTGTGTGGTACCAAGTTGGCCTTATCTTCTGCTTATCACCCTTAGACTGATAGGCAAACTGAGGTGGTAAGCAGAACAATTGAAATGTATTTGAGGTGTTTCGTAGGGGATAGATCGAAATCTTGGGTGGATTGGTTCCTGTGGGCAGAGTATTATTATAATACTTCCTACCATTCTTCACTTCATACAATTCCATTTAAAGTGGTTTATGGCAGGGAACCACCCCGTTTGTTATCTTATGTGGAAGGAAGCACTAGAGTCAAGGCAATCGACCAAGCATTGAAGGAGTGAGACGCCTTTAGGACTAAATTGAGGTTGCGTTTAGTGCAAGCACAGCAGCAAATGAAGCATTATCATGATACTAAGGGATGGGAATTGTCGTTTGTGCCGGGGACTTGGATGTGGCTGAAGCTCCAACCCTACTACCAACAAAGTACTACACAATGCAAGTATAACAAGCTTGCTCCTAAATTTTGTGGACCCTTCAAGATCTTGGTAAAAATAGGTGCTGTTGCCTATCGATTGGAATTGCATCCGAAAAGTCGTATTCATGATGTCTTCCATATCTCTTTGTTGAAGGAGTTCAAAGGTAATCCCCCCACCTCCATTCCCTCCTTACCACCAATGCGGGATGGCAAAATTGTGCCTCATCCACAGCAGCTGGTGAAGTCACGGTGGAACAGGGGACATCAGGAGTTACTAATCCAGTGGGTAGGTTCTTTAGCTAAAGATGCTACTTGGGAGGACTTAGAGGCTTTTACACAAGCTTATCCCGAATTCGAGCTTGAGGGCAAGCTCGATGTTAAGGAGAGGAGTAATAATAAGGGTGCTTTGTGGGTAAAACTTATCAAAGGAGAGGGAAGAAGTTGGGTAACGAATGATAAGCTGGAGAAGATTGGAGAATTTGTTTAGATAGGAGAAATAATAGAAGATTAGATTAGGATAGTATTTGGATAAGGATAGTTAGCTTTTGAAAGATCCTTTCTGATTTTTGTTTCTACCTCTCTTGTGTGATTCTCATTAGGGTAGCCTTAATTACTGTAGTATCTTCTTCTTCACTACAATATCTTCTTCTTAATCATGTTAACCTCTCAAACCTCTGTCTTTACTAGATCTAACCCTCCAAAAGAATTCAGCACCATTTAGAAAATTGGAGATTTACATAATATTTAGGCTTCCTATAGGCTTAATGGGAAGAACTATCTCAAATGATATAATTTGTCTGTACATACCTCAAGGGCAAAGGGAGACTTAGTCATCTTCTTGGAACAGGACCAACTAAGGATAACCCAATGTTTGAAGCATGGGATGAGGAAGATTCCATGATAATGTCCTGGCTATGGGATTCTATGGATGCCATAATCAGTGACACATGCATGTTTTTTGTCAATACAAAGGAGATTTGAGACTACATTCGTTACGCATACTTGAAGGCTTGTGATGCTGCTCAAGTGTACAAGATCAAGATCAAAATTGATGCTGCTGAGTACAGAGATAAATCTGTCATAGAATATGCAAACTTGTTGTAGAATCTATGGCAAGAACTCGATCATTATCGAGTTTTTGAGATGATATGGCCCGAGGATGCTTTCGTCTTGAAGAACTTCATTGAAAAAGATCGTGTGTATGATTTTTTGGCTAGATTGAATGCTGAATTTGATCAGTTCAGGATCCAAATCCATGGAAAAGAGGACACTCCGTCTTTAGAAGAGACAATCTCATTGATTCGAGCAAAAGAAAGTCGTCGGAGTGTTATGCTTGAACCACAAACAATTGGACGGGTTAGCCTTATTAGCAAAAATAGATCATCAAGACAAAGGAAATAGTGATCTATCTAAGCATTCTGGTAGAGAAAACCAGGGGAATGAGAATAAGGACAACCTCTGGTGCACCCACTACAAGAAACCGATGCACACAAAGGAACATGTTGGAAAATACATGGAAAACCACCAAGCCAAGAATCGGGAAACCGTAGGGGATAGCAAAGGTCCAAGCACCTATGGTAGATCAGCCCAAAGTAGAGGAAAATTCAGGAACAAGAGAATTAAATAGTGAAGAAATTGAGAAGCTGAGAAGCTTGTTGGGGACTATTGAAAAACTTTCTAAGACTTGTTCTTTGGCTCTTTTGGGTAAACCTTTACTCCCTATTTGCATTAATGCCTCAGAAAATCTTCATATCGATTCTTGGATGATAGACTCGGGTGCCACAGACCATATGACACCCACATCTCAACTCTTTTACACTTGTACCCCATGCCCAAGTAACAAAAAGATTGTAGTGGCCAATGGCTCTCTAGTTACTATTGCAAGTTTCGGAGATATACACATCACACCTCCCCTTATTCTAAAAAGAGTGCTCCATATTCCAAAATTGTCGGCTAACCTACTTTTTATTCAAAAGCTTACCTATGATCTTAAATGTCATGCTACTTTCTTTCCTTCTCACTGTGTTTTTCAAGATCAGGTCTTGGGGAGGAGGATTGGACTTGCTAAGGAAAGAGGTGGCCTCTACGTACTTAAATTGCCTCAAAGAGTTAGGAGTAACCTATCTTTGTCATTTCTCAGATCCTCAAATAAAGATACCATTTGGCTGTATCATCTATGCCTAGGTTATCTATCTTTTGCAGTTTTAAAGGTCATGTTTTCTCATTTGTTTCAGGAATTAGATATTTCTGAATTTCATTGTGATGTTTGTGAATTTGCAAAACATACTCGAGTATCTTTTCCTATTAGCAATAAAAGAAGCTCTTATCCTTTTCATTTGATTCATAGTGACATATGGGGTCCCTCTATTATACCTAATGTTTTTGGGGCTCGTTGGTTTGTATCCTTAATTGATGATTGCACTCGACTAACATGGCTTTTTCTTGTTAAACAAAAATCTAATGTTAGGCTTGTTATACTTAATTTTCACTCTATGATTCAAAACCAATTTGGGGTTAAAATAAAAAACTTTAGGGCAGACAATGCCAGAGATTACTTCAACCAAACTTTGTCACCTTTCTTTCAATCACAGGGTATTATCCATGATTCATCATGTGTTAACGCACCTCAACAAAACGGGATAGCAGAAACAAAAAATGGGCACTTACTCAACACCACCCGAGCGTTACTCTTTCAAGGGAATGTCCCTTAATCCTATTAGGGAGATGCAGTTCTTACAGCCACATACATGATAAATAGACTTCCATCATGTGTGTTAGACAACAAAAGTCCCATAGAAATTCTTAATAGCTTCTACCCACACCTCAGAACCTCAAATCGCCCCACACCTAGGGTATGTGGATGCACTGCCTTTGTTCATGTTCATAACTAACATAGGGACAAGCTAGGCCCCCGAGCCATCAAATGTGGCTTCCTCGGTTACTCAACTACTCAAAATGGATACAAGTGTTACAATCTGTCATCTAGGAAATTTTATATCTTTACTGATGTTACCTTCATATAAAATAAACCCTTTTCCTCCAAGTCCTCTCTTCAGGGGGAGATCTCAATGATGGATGATAGCACTAATGAGTCCTTCGAACCATAAAACCTTTGAACTTCCTCCTGCTCCAGCTCGTGTTTTTGAAACAACCGATTCCTTTGAACCAATTACATCTGAGTTCCCAAATTCTTCTACTGAACTTGTGTCATTGCATGTCCCAACAGTGTTACTCAGCTGTATTCATGGAAAAAAGGTCGTTCCAAAATTGACACAGTTCTAAGAATCCAACTCAGACTTTGGAAATGAAATCATGGTAAGATCTCGCTCACCTTTATACACACAATTTTTTGGACCTATCGCCGTTAGGAAAGGAACTAGGGAATGCACTAAATGACCACTTTATCCTCTATCACTATGTTTCTCTTAAGCGCCTGTCACCAGCCCACCAAAACTTCATTGTGAATTTAAATATCATTACTATCCCTAATACCGTTTCTGAGGCATTGTCAAAAAGGAAATGGAGGGATGCTGTGAGCAAGGAGATGAATGCATTAGAAAAGAATAGAACATGGGAGATTGTTGATAAATCGAAAGGGGAAAACATTGTTGACTGTAAGTGGATTTTAACACCCAAATATAAGGCTGATGGATCTCTTGAGAGATGTAAAGCTAAATTGGTGGCTAAATGGTACACTCAAACTTATGGTATAGATTATCAAGACTTTTGCCCTAGTTGCAAAGATGAACACTGTGAGAATTCTATTATCATTGACTGCCCACTTTAATTGGCAGCTCCTATAATATGATGTTAAGAATGCACTTTAGATGAAGAAATCTATATGAACATCCCACCAGGATTTGAGGGAGACGCGGGTAACAAAGTTTGCAAGCTGAGGAAGGCCTTTTATGGGTTAAAAACTCTTAGAGCTTGGTTTGGGAAATTTGCAAAAAGTCATAAGGGAGTTTGGTTATAAACAAACCCAAGGTGTTAACACTCTTTTCATTAAACATTTAGTTGTAGGGGGAGCTATTTGCAAAAAGTCATAAGGGAGTTTGGTTATAAACAAACCCAAGGTGATAACACTCTTTTCATTAAACATTCAGCTGTAGGGGGAGCTACACTTCTAGTCTATGTGGATGACATCACAGTGATTAAAAATGATGAGAAAGAGAAGCATGAATTGAAGCAGAGACTAGTAAAAAAGTTTGAGATAAAAGAACTTGGGAAACTAAGGTACTTCCTCGGTATTGAGGTGGCATATTCCATACAATTAATATCTCAACAAAAGTATGTGACTGATTTGTTGGTAGAAAAAGGGAAGATTGGTTGTAAGCTAGTCTCTACACTAATGGATCCAAACCACAAGTTGGGAGAAGCAAAAGAAGAACCAGCTGTTGATAAAAGGATGTATCAAGGACTGGTTGATAGACTAATATATGTTGCTCACACTCGGCCGGACATAGCATACTCGATAAGCATGATCAATCATTTCATGCATGATCCAAGAGAGCCTCAACTTCAAGCTGCTTATAGGGTGCTACATTACTTGAAAGGCAATCTAGGAAAAGGAATTTTGTTCAAGATAAACAATACCCTTGCTCTAGAAGCTTACACAGATGCTGACTATGTAGGTTCTGTAGTGGATAGAAGATCAACTACAAGATATTTTACATTTCTTAAAGGAAATTTGGTAACGTGGGGGAGCAAGAAGTAGAATGTGGTGGCAAGGTCATCTGCAGAATCAGAATTTAGGGCTATTGCTCAAGGATTGTGTGAACTACTCTGGCTGACGATTATTCTAGATGATTTGAGATTCAAATGGAATGGCCCTATGAAGGTTTATTGTGACAATAAGCCAGCAATCAATATTGCTCATAATCCTATACAGCATGATAGGACAAAGCATATTAAGATTGATAGACGTTTCATTAAAGAAAAATTGGAAGAAGGGTTAGTGTATATGTCCTATGTTCCATCAAAACATCAAGGGGTTGTACAGTTGAAGTTTTCATGATCTTGTATATAAGTTGGGAATGGAAGACATTTATTCCTCAGCTTGAGGGGGAGTGTCGAGATACTAAATAGCTGTAAATAGATTATACTGAGATATGGATAGGCTGTAAATAGATAAGATAGAATAAGTTTGAAATCCCTTAAATTAAGGGGTTACATTAGATAGCTTAAGATAACTTTCTACAGTTAAATTCCTACTTGTAATGTCCTATATATGGCTGTATACTTCCTATTCAATATATGAGAATATATGAAAATTCTTTCCCACAACAACGAAAGAAGAGGCAACTTAGGATGGTTTGTGTGCTGGACAAATAAAGACGAGTTATGTGTCAGAGAATGTGGGGTGTGACGTCCTATAAGCTGCCTGGTAGAGGGATAAGAACACTATATAAATGGATGGGGGGAGAGTAGAGTTGGGGATAAATTAGGATAGACTTGGAAATTGCCCATGGAATCTAAGTGAGGACATCAAATTGTTCTTCTCAGAAACGCCCTAAATTTTCAGAATATTTCTGTTTTTTATCAAGAACACAAACAATTTGACACACCTCCTTTGCTCGGAATTCAAATAGAAAGAAGCCTGCTATGGAACAGAATACTTATTTTAGCATTATTTTTTGTGCTGTGTAGACCTATAACTATGGTTTGCACATTTTGCTGGTTGAATTCTTTTGTAGTTTTACATAATATCTTCTGCAGGGATCTTCGACTAGTGAACTGGGATTGCACCCTTCGTACAGCTATATCAGATATAGAGGTGAGATGTTGTTTACATGGTGGAGCTTAGCTGTTTTCTAAGGTTAACTAGTCATTTTATGTGTTAATTATATGGTGTGCAGGTGGATTATATGGAGATAAAGGAGAAAACCAAACTTAAGGTTCCTGGTTATGAGAAGCCAGTAGAATTTGGCGTTCTAACTTCATTTGCTTACCCTCTTGAAGGGGGGCTTGGTGAAATTGTTGTTGCCACTACTAGGGTTGAAACAATGCTTGGCGATACAGCTGTAGCTATACATCCTGATGACCAGCGGTACTCTTATCTGCATGGAAAATATGCGGTCCATCCATTTAATGGAAGAAAACTTCCAATAATTTGTGATTCTATACTTGTTGACCCCAGCTTTGGAACTGGTGCTGTTAAGGTATTTGCGTACTTCTAGCACTTATAAGGTTAAAGATGTATCTATTGCTCTGTTCAATCTTCATGGCTTGTGTGTTCTACAGATCACTCCAGCTCATGACCCAAATGATTTTGAAGTTGGGAAACGACACAATCTGGAATTTATTAATATTTTCTCAGATGATGGTAAAATAAATAGCAATGGTGGCTCAGAATTTACTGGAATGCCACGTTTTAAGGCCCGTGAAGCACTGACAGAAGCATTGCAGAAAAAGGTACTGATGTTATGTCTATACACGCAGACCTTTACTATGAACCTGGGTAAACTTGGTCTCTTCTACTCTTTAATACTTTTGATAATTCTGTGATCGATCTCTCCCATGTAGGGATTGTATAGAGGAGCTAAAAACAATGAAATGCGCCTTGGTCTATGTTCTAGGAGCAATGAAGTTGTGGAGCCAATGATAAAGCCACAGTGGTTTGTTGACTGCAGTAGTATGGCAAAGCAGGCACTTGATGCAGCAACAGCTGATGAAATTCCTCGACTTGACTTCATTCCTAAGCAATATCTAGCTGAATGGAAAAGGTTAGGTTCTGTAATTAATTTGTGCTCTGTACTTTTATATCAATAAATAGCTAATACACCATGAAAATTCCTTTTTTTTTTGCTGGATATTGTGATATGTTGTGATTACTTTGGTCTTTTAACAGAAATGGGATGCATCTTAGAGGTTCCTAGTTTATATAATACTATTTGTTTTGTGTAATGATATTTTGTGTTGGGCGCTTGTGTAATTGTCAAATATCCCTTACTATATTTTAATATTAAAACAATATAACCCTGCAGGTGGCTTGAAAATATTCGTGATTGGTGCATCTCAAGGCAGCTTTGGTGGGGTCATCGTATTCCAGCATGGTATGTTACACTTGAAGATGACGAACTAAAGGAATTTGGTGCCTACAGTGATCATTGGGTTGTGGGCAAAGATGAGGAGGTGGCTATGGCTGAGGCTAGTTTGAAATATGCTGGAAAGCATTTCAAGTTACATCAAGATCCTGATGTACTTGACACATGGTTTTCTTCTGGTCTATTTCCATTATCTGTGTTGGGATGGCCAGATGATACAGATGATTTGAAAGTATTTTATCCGACATCAGTACTTGAAACTGGGCATGACATCTTGTTTTTCTGGGTTGCTCGAATGGTGATGCTAGGAATGAAATTGGGAGGGGATGTTCCATTTAGGAAGGTGAATAATTACTATCCTGAAATTGCAGTTGGAGAGCCAAGATATTGTTGGCTGCAAATAATATGTTACTTATTAATCATATGCTCTTTGCTCTGTTAAATTTAGGTCTATCTACATCCAATGATTCGTGATGCTCATGGACGAAAGATGTCAAAATCCTTGGGAAATGTTATTGACCCGCTTGAAGTGATTAATGGGATAAGTCTTGAAGGTCTGCACAAGAGGCTTGAGGAGGGAAACTTGGATTCCAATGAACTTCTTGTTGCTAAACAAGGACAGAAGAAAGATTTCCCAGATGGTATTGCTGAATGTGGCACTGATGCTCTCCGATTTGCCCTTATTACCTATACAGCTCAGGTTTAAACTTCAGTTGTCAATTTGTTCGTGGTTTAGGTTTGATGACCTAAAATTTGTTTTCTACTTTTACATCTCCTAAGTAGCCTTTTTCTGTAATCTCTACAGTCAGACAAAATAAATTTGGATATCAAAAGAGTTGTTGGGTATCGACAATGGTGCAACAAACTCTGGAATGCCGTACGTTTTGCTATGACCAAACTTGAAGTGAATTATATCCCTCCATCAAACATATTTCCAGAAACAACGCTTTTTAGCTGCAAATGGATATTGTCAGTACTTAATAAGGCTATATCCAAAATTGTGTCAGCAATGAACTCTTACGAGTTCTCAGATGCTGCCAGCACAGTTTATTCATGGTGGCAGTATCAGTTTTGTGATGTGTTCATTGAAGCAATCAAACCATATTTTGCTAGTGACAACCAGTTATTTTCCTTCGAGAGAAGTTGCGCAAAAGATACTCTTTGGGTATGTTTGGACATTGGCCTACGACTACTACATCCATTTATGCCATTTGTCACTGAGGAATTATGGCAACGCCTTCCTTCAGCTGAGGCACATATGGAGAAAGAGTCAATTATGATCACTGAATATCCTTCAACTGTAGAAGTAAGTTCTAGCCTCACAATTGTGGGAAGATAGGTTTTATATTTTTAATATATTGTTTTGTGCTAGCTTTAATTTGTCTCAAGGGATTCATTCAGTCAACTTATTTTGCATCCTGAGTGTTTCCAAGTATTGTAGTTGTTAAGGTTGATGATGATAAAGCTGGATATTTCTTAGTAATGTTATCTATTTGCACTCTGCAGACCTGGACGAATGAAAGAATAGAATATGAAATGGACATTGTTGTGTCTACTGTGAAATGTTTAAGGTCTCTGCGGGCTGAGGTGCTTGGGAAACAAAAGAATGTAAAGTAAGTATTGCAGATGGATTTGTCTGGACATTGTGTTATTTTCTGATTATATTTTGTCTCCAAGTAAATCATTCTTTTGCTGCTATTGCAATTCAAGGTTAGTTTTCTTCCTATTTTGTACCTGGTAGACGTGCGTTAATTACCTATTATGTAATACGCACTTACGGGTACGAACATAAATGCATTATACTCCTTGTTATTTCCTATATTGCACCATTGTTAGGCATCATGTTTTACTCTGAGAAAGATATTAAAGGATCTGTTAGCTTTCCAAAATGTTAGTTTTAAAGTGTACTTGAAAGTAGAAAGCATGCAAAGGTATGTTGGTAGAAAGTAAGAACTATTGGAGAGGGAGTAGTTGTGAATGGAAGAGTGTCTTTCTTACTATTGGAGAGGGAGTAGTTGTGAATGGAAGAGTCTAAAGAACTATTGGAGGGGGGGAGTAGTTGTGAATGGAAGAGTGTCTTTCTTACTATTGGAGAGGGAGTAGTTGTGAATGGAAGAGTGTCTTTCTTATGCGGTTTTGTATTCATCTATAAGAACTATTGGAGAGGGAGTAGTTATGAATGGAAGAGTGTCTTTCTTATGCGGTTTTGTATTCATCTACCCCTTTTATTTGGGATTCGAGTAATTGATATTTAATGGGTAACAACTCACATTGCCCAGACTACCAGCTTTTGCTTTTTGCCTGACGGAAGAAGCAGCGGAAGTTATTAAAAGTCATGAACTGGAGATCCTAACTCTTGCATCATTATCCTCAATAAAGGTATGACAGTAAAGTGGCTATTTATCCACCTACAGTGACGGATACTGTGTGTAAACATTATATATGAACAGTAATGAAGAAACTTATTTAGAAAGTGTGGCATGCTGTAATGAAATCTCAGTGTACCAGCACTTTTAATCTCATTTGAACCTTTTTCCTCTTAAAACTCACCACCCCACATCCTGCAAAATCCTTAAACAAAAGATATGAAAAGATGAGAGATGGAGAAAATATTATCCAATGAACATAAAACCAAGAATAGTAGAAAAAGTGAAATTTGTACGTGAGGGTTAAATCTGGTGCATTTTCCATTTCTTTTATTATGCAGGTTTTATTAAGTGGCCAGGATATGGCACCGGTAGGTTGTGCATTTGAGAATGTTAACGAGAATATAAAAGTCTACCTTAAGATAGAAGGAAAGGTTGATGTCACAGTACAGCTTGAGAAAGTCAGAAATACGATGGATGAAATACAAAAGTAAGCCTATATTCTTTATTGTGCATTCACACTAGAATTTATCTTTGATATGTATACGGATTATGCCATATTATTTGGAATGCATATTGATGGATTCTTCTGAAAACAGGCAATATGATAAGTTGGAGAAGACAGTTAATGCACCTGGTTATAGAGAGAAAGTGGAGGCTCATGTTCTTGATGTCAATGTCGAAAAGCTAAATAAACTTATTCAAGAATTGGAATTTTTCAAGGTAGAGAGTGCACGACTTGATGCTGAGCTTGAGCCGTAGCATTTTACCATTTGAGAAGTTTGATTGTGAGTCGCAGAAATCTCACTGTTATCCGTTTTGGCAAATTTGATTGCCTAAAGATGACAGTTAATCATGTTAAACTACATCAGAAGCTTCCTTAATGATATTCTCTGGTTCTGGTTTATTTTCCGCCAGTTTTTCTGTTCAGTTGTCTCCGATGGTTCTCCCTTTCTTTCTGTGCACACAAATAGTGGAACATAAGTTTATAGACATTGACTTGTGAAGTTATAAATACGAGTGTTTATCTTTCGAAGGCTGAAAAGTTTTGGAGGTGACGGCTCTCTGTCAGTCATTGAAATGCATATATATATAATATGGTCAAATTCGGTAGCCAACAAGGGAAAATCTGGGAAAAAGTTTCTGCCATGTCTTTCATAGTGGCGAATTTAAACAATGGCAATACACTCTTCAAGAGCACCTCCAGCATTTCCTTACTCGTCAGGTTGTAGAAAAATCAACTCTCGAGTACAGTAAAGCATCATGGGCCAAATGCAACCTCAGGATCACTATGAGTCAGCTGAATTGAACAGACTTGGATTCAAATAATAACCTTTTTCATGTAAGGGCCTTTGGAGACGTGTGCAATATCTCATCTATAACAACGCATAAAGGAGTATACCCTGATTTTGTGTTTTTGACTCTCTTCTTGATTGATCCATGATTGATTTATCTAACCATCCGAGATGCTAGTTTTCTGAGGATGATTCTTTCGCATAAGTCACGGGAGCTAGAGTAGAGATGACCTTTTCAACATCACCGTAAGAGCATCCGAGTGAATCATTACTTCCAATGGGATGCTGAAATAGTTGATTAGTGCTTCCCTTTTTCTTGCAAGAGATCAAGGCTGGTAGGCAGGCTAAGGCCAGAGATTCAATGCCCGAGAGAGGTCCTCCACTTGTGGTTATCAATTGATCCATGGCTGATTTACCTTCCACTCGTGTTTATCAGTGTCACTGACCAAGCATAAAACAATTAGCATCGGTAGCTGCCTTAAATGCTGTCCCATCAGAAAAGGCCATCCTCCACCAAAATTAGCCACTCTTTTCACCTCCAGTCTGAAAGAACAGACACAACTCCACTTTACACAACGCAAACATGTCCTTCAAGCTCTTTCCCGAGATGATTTTCTTAAACCTCAACAAAGGCTCAGCTAATGTGGACTTTGGTGATGCCATGACAAAGTCACTGCCTATGGTATCTCGTAAGTTTCAAACTTCTGCATGCCCATAATTGAACACTGACTAGCTTCACTTCTTCTCATCAAACATCAGTCTTAGTTATTCTTTCTCCATACAAATTTAGGTCAAAAAGATAAACCGTTTTGACTGAAAACTATAGCTCAGGTTCTCTGTGACTGAAACTCCAGTATGCATATCAAGTTTAATCAAATTGAAGAGTACATTTGGCTAATACGTGAGTTGGTGAGTAGGAAGTGAACAAAAGATTTTGTAGCTTTGCTGCTGTCCAGGCTCATATTTCTCACTCTATTCGTGAATGTAGTCACACGACAAGAACCAACTTGTTGGATTTCTCACCTGAAAATTTTCTGATAGTTTCATAGTCAATATCTCCGTTGGTTTCCTTTCTATTTGATCACAAGCACGTCAATCGTCAGAAGTCTTCACGAATTGGTGTAACCGAATAAGAAAAAGACGGAAAACCCCATGATATTTCGGTCACAGGAACGAGCGAGAGAGATGTAGCAGATGCTGAGATTGAGAAATCTTCTTGTTATTTTTTAAAAAACTTTGAAGTTAAAAAAGAAACAACTTTAACGATGTACATTTGGCATATAGAGTTCAATGGTCTACCTGTTTTCTACGCATGGAAGACGAAGACAGGAAGAACAAAGGAAAAGGAGAAGGCAAGGTTTCAACAATCTCATAGTTATATTCAAAGGTAATTGGTTGACGTCAGTAATAAAATAAAATCAAAAACGGCCAAAAGTCATTCCCTCCCTCTCCTGATTTGCCTATGTATAGAAAAACTCCCTCTCCCTCCATCTAAGTCAAAATTCAACTCCCTCATTCTTCATCATCCTCTCTTTTGGAGAGAAAGGGTTGCGTTTCTGGAAAACGGAAACCGCATTAAGCCAGAAAAGTCCTCAATTCTAATCTTTGTGGCAAGGTTTGTTTTTCCTTTAATTTTTGTTGATTTACTTCTTGATTGATTGATTAATTTTGGTAGTAAGGTTTCTCTCTTCTTTTCTTGAGATCCATCTCGTTTCCCTCTTGTGGTTCCTTAAACAAAGGAAACACAAATGTTGAAAGGTTATTAGTTTTTGGGTTAAAAATTGTAGGAGTAGGAGAAGAAAAAGAAGATGGGAGATAGAGAATCGATGTACAGCGTAGATGATGCACTGGTGGCAATGGGGTTTGGGAAATTCCAATACCTAGTGTTGCTATACGCAGGGATGGGTTGGATCTCAGAAGCAATGGAAATGATGCTTCTCTCATTTGTTGGACCGGCTGTTAAGTCTCAATGGCATCTTACTCCTGACCAAGAAAGCCTTGTCACCAGTGTTGTTTTCGCTGGTATGCTCGTTGGTGCCTATTCCTGGGGCGTTGTTTCTGACAAGTTTGGAAGAAGGTGTCTCCCTTTCTCTTTCTTGGTCTCTTTGAAAAAAAAAATCTTGTTTACAAACGGAATGTAACCAGATAAAAGCACATCCATAAATTAATACTACGTATTATTATTATTATTATTACTACTATTACTATTACTGTATAGAATCTAATTTTCCAGTTGCTACATATGTTTTCACTCTTGTTTCTTCAGGAAAGGGTTTTTGGTTACAGCGTTAGTTACTTCTGTAGCTGGCTTTCTCAGTGCGGTCGCCCCAAACTATAACGTTTTGCTAATTGCTCGTGGTTTTGTCGGCCTTGGTCTTGGAGGTGGTCCTGTACTGTTAGCATGGTTTTTGGAGTTTGTACCTGCACCATCTAGAGGAACATGGATGGTTATATTTTCAGCCTTTTGGACTTTCGGATCAATTTTCGAGTCTGCACTGGCATGGGTATACTTGTCATCTCATGATTTATGGTCTTTCTGCATTAGGAAATTTTAAGTTCTTATAGCAATCAGCCCCAGCTAAACAAACATAAAAGTAACTAACTTTGTTTCAACCTATTGCTGGAAAACATAAGATTGTGTATGTGGTTTGCCTTTCGAGTAGTGGCTTGCACTACAAAAGTTCAGCAACATCTATTTCTTTTAGCTGTAGCTCGCATTGCATTTTGCCAAAATAAGTCAGAAGACTCAAGACACCCAGTAGATAAGCTTGTAGTTAACATATGGAAATTTGACAAATTCAATGCCTTGCCGCTATGGAGATACAAAATGTACTTCACATGTTTTCTCATATTTCTTCAAGCATTGATTCTTGATTATCTTTATATTTTTCTTTTTTGGTATCTTTTCTATCATTGCAGGTAGACACAAGCATCAATTTCGTTTGTTCTTTTTAACTTGTCACTTGATGTAGTGAATTCCTGAAAAAAGTGTTATTAGTGCATCTCTGGGTCACAGCATTGACTTTGAGTGGTTGTCATCTTAGCTATTAGCAATAGCATATTAGTCCTTTTGTATTTTCATTGGAATGTAGCAATTGATGAATTTTATATCTGCATGAGCGGCTTTGCCAGATTTGAGATTATGGTAACAGTACTTGTACACCACTGTCTTAATTATTTAAGTGGGCAGCATGGCTAAGAATTTGATTGACATCCGCCCTTTATCTTCTTTTTTTTTTCTTTTGATACTGGCTCTTTTATTAGGCAATTTGCTTTCAATTGGTTCTATCTTTCTGTTGTTTTTTTTCCAGATTGTAATGCCACAACTTGGGTGGAGGTGGCTACTTGGTCTATCTGCTCTGCCTTCATTTCTTCTCCTTGTATTTTATAGTATGACACCCGAGTCACTTAGGTATTTATGCTTGAAAGGTAAAAAGAATGATGCTCGCAGAATTTTGGAGACGATAGCTAGATTAAATAAGAACGAGCTGCCTCTTGGAGTTCTGGTCACTGATCATGAACTTGAGATGCAAGGGAGGAGCCTGCCTGTGGAGGGTGCACATTTGCTCTCATCAGTAGATGATGAAAATATTACTCCCCCCTCCAAGTGGAAGGATTCTGACATGGGGCCTTTTAACTCGTTGTTAACACTACTTTCACCAAAATTAGTTAGGTCAACCTTGCTCATATGGTTGGTGTTCTTTGGGAATGCATTTTCTTATTATGGCCTAGTTCTACTAACCACAGAGTTGAACAACGGAAATAATAGATGCCTTCAGAATGGAATGCAATTGCAAAAGTCCGATGGTGTCAGTTACAGAGATGTTTTCATCACAAGTTTTGCTGGTGAGTATTCTAGTTACAGCCATAATGTACCATGAGATTAACATTTGAATTGCTTTGCAACTCGACTAGCATCTAACCTAGATCTGTTTTCAGAGTTTCCAGGGCTCATCCTGTCAGCCCTTATAGTTGATAGAATTGGTCGTAAGCTTTCAATGGGAGCTATGTTCTTTATGAGCTGCATCTTTATGCTGCCATTGGTAGTTCATCAATCTGCCAGTCTAACAACAGCCCTTCTCTTTGGAGCTAGATGCTGCATCACAGGATCTTTCACAATCATCTATGTATATGCCCCAGAGGTAAATAAGGAGGATGAACTCTAAGGATGCTTTTCTGACTTCTTTGTGAGAGTAGTATTTGAGATTAATCTCAGAGATTGCAATCCAAAGTTTATATGGTCTGGCCTATTCTCCTATCATTAAACCTTTGGTTATCATGTCTGATTATATGAAAGGCTCGTATATGTAAAGCTTAACCCTTATAAAACTCTAACTACTTGTGTTGATGCTGTGAGTGTTTGAGATTAATCTCAGAGGCCTATGTATCATAATTATATCAAAGGCCTGTCTCTAGGCCTTTGGTTACCATATCTAATTATATCAAAATCAAAGGCCTGTGCATCCAACTAGCTCCTTCTGTTTGTCTTGTAGATATACCCTACTTCAGTGAGATCAACCGGTGTTGGAATTGGAAGTGCAATGGGAAGAATTGGTGGAATCATTTGCCCCCTCGTAGCAATAAGTTTAGTGCAAGGATGTCAACAAACTGAAGCAATTCTTCTTTTTGTGAGCGTGGTTTTTCTTTCTGGGATTGGCGTACTGCTCCTCCCTATCGAAACTAATGGCTGTGAACTAAGTGAAAGTGTGGCCAGCACAAAACATGAAAAAGCCAAGACTTTGAAAGAAGAAGAACCCTAAGTTGAGAAATGAAGAAGAACAAGAGAAACTTGAAATGTTATTGTTTTAATTTTACATATTTTAGCCAAAAAGGTATGTGATTTATGCAGTTTTTCCTGTGCAGTTACGAGTTTAGGCGTTCACATTCTGGTGGGCGTATCTTAGAACTCCAGATCTCAGATATCCTGTTCTTCCCTTTATCAGCAGTTCACGGCAGGTGCCCATTTGAGGTTTCATTCCCCTTTCTACTTCCCACTTTAAAAGAACCAAATGAAAAGAGGAAAACTGGAGATCAGAACTAATCTTGTACATAAATATGAAGAGTTCAAAAAGTTTCCTAATGGTTAGAAACTGAGAACAATTTTATTCTGCTTACCTTAATTGTAGCCTGCTACTCACCACTTACAAAAGCATTCGACGGTTAACGCTTTGATCATAAAAATATGGCCTATATTTTCCAACACTGTTTACATATTTCCGTTATTGGTATTCCATGTTTTATTATCAGAATTGTCTCCTATCATCATTCTTGAGTTTTATAGATAATGCCCTCCAGTTCTTCGATATTCATATTTCCGTTATTGGTATTCCATGTTTATCATCAGAATTGACTCTGATCATCATCTTGAGTTTTATCGATAAAGCCCTCCAATTCCTTCGATGTTCATATTTCCGTTATTGGCATTCCATGTTTATCATCGGAATTGTCTCTGATCATCTTCTTGAGTTTTATCGATAATGCCCTCCAGTTCCTTCGATCCGCCGCTGAACTTTTGAAAAGCGTTAACCTTTACGAATTGATCATCCGCCTACGGTGGTTCATCTTGACCAAGGTACTCCTCGTCTGGGGAGTGGTTGGACAGAATATCCAGAACCGCCATGACTCGTGTTTCCTGAATTTGTGTTGGGATTCTGGTTGTCGCTAAAAACAACTTCCAAGACACTTCAGTCGGCATTTTGGATGTCGAAATTGTAGGCCTCTTAGGGAAATATGCAGCATATGCCTATGCCTATTGTCCATGCAGACATGAAAGGATTAAACTGGACGAAGTAGAATTTAGAGACAAGTTGAATATGACGATGGTCGGACGCTGGGTCGGGTTAGACGGTTAGGTCAAGTCAAATTAAATTGGGCTGGGTCGAATTTGGGCCAACTTATTAGAAGAATTTAAGGGAAGGTAACAAGCCAGTTGCACTGTTTATTTTCGTTGCTAGAAAAGGTTGTGTCACCGGTCTGGGGAAAAATCAATCGGGTAATAAAAAACGGGTCTTATATCGGGTTGTGTCTCGACGACCGAAAAGAAGGTGAATTTGCTACTGTTTTAGATTGTGGCCGAAAGGAAAGGAACAGGAATTTTGGGTGACAGCAGAGGCTGTACGAGAAACTACTTAAAACTACCATGTAACAGATTGCAAAACTCGTTTTTCTTTTCTTTGTTATTTATTGTTTTCTTTAAGACTTCTGAAGAATTGTTTTGGTTTGTCACATCTGCCAGTAGTATGTTTCCATATTTAGTTGAGACTACTGTACTGCCCTTGATAATATTGACAGTTCTGTAGATAATGCGAGCTCTTCTCAGGTACAGGTATGGAGTTGTGCTTAAGCATCTAGGACAGTGTTCATTGCGGTTAAACCAAATTTTTTTGGCTTGTGTGTGTGCGAGCATATGTGTGAAAAAAATGTTTTAAAATTCAATTTTCACGTATGTTAAAGCGAGTAAATAGAATGAGTTGACTACTAAATTCTTTAACAACTCAAAGACAATGGGAGTCCAATTTAAATAAGCAAATAATTGAAGCAAACAAAATTTCCCAAAAATTGTTAAATAATTAGACTAATTATCAAATTCACCAGCAAACTTTTAATGTTATGCATATCTTTAAGACGGTTTGGGAAATAGTAGGTGGAGTGAATTTGGATTCATCTATGCGGCAATACGTTATGTACTACTTCACCTACTATTACTAAATTTAAAAAAAAAAAAAAAACTTTGAGATGATGTGTCTGTCACACAGTTATCTAAGGGATTGGTTACTAAAAATGGCAGCACAAAATTGTCAAAATATATGATAATAATACTATGCCTTTTTATTCTTAACATAAATTCAGGATGATATCTGCAGCTCCCCACCCCAATTGAGTAATCGTTTGAAGAATCAAAAAAGGAGAGATGATTTGTACAAGAAGAATATACAAGAAGATAATGTCAGAATTCTAGTAAAAACAAAGCATCATTCAGCCCTTCAAACAGAAGAACAGAAAAATCCCAAAAGGTATATCTAAACATGAGGCTGCAGTAAAAACAAACGCCTATAAGACTGCTGGATTATTATCCAAGACTATCATAATGAGCATAACTCAAATGTAATCTTTCGTGAACTAAGATCAATCTCCCAGTTACTCAATTAGGTAACTATTTCAAAACACGGGCTATAAATTAACATTGGAGCATTTACAAGCTTATTTGAACAGTCACTTAACCTTTTGACACGAAAGTAAAGACCTTGTCATGAATACTCTAAGTTACTCAATTAGGTCACTGTTTCGAATAGTTACTAATATCACTCTTTAACTTCAACCTTTTTACTTGGTATGAAGTCAACGAAGTAAATTTATTTAATGCTCATTTGTTCAAACAAAGTAATTTATTTTTTATTTTTTTCGAGGGGTTACTCAAAATACTTTAAAAGCATTAACTTCTAACTCAATTATATGTCCAGATTATACAAAAGGCATCATAGTATAAATCAAGTATCCATTTTCAGAATTAGTGAAGCAAATTAAAACTAACTTAATCATTAATGCTTATAACTATATGTATTAATAAAATATCATACGGAACTAAGAGCATAGGGTTGTAATTATAACCATAGCATGGGCATCAAAACATAATTAAAAGAAAAAAGAACGATTCAAATTATGTCCTTCAAAGTTAAAAAAATATATCATTAAATTTTATTCTATTCAGGACCTTATATCATTACAAGCCTCAATAGAACAAAAATGTATAAATGAATTGTTCTTGTTTCCCTGATACCGAAGCTAAATGAGATCAACTCAACCTAATCAATAAGGAAGAGACCAATACAGAAAACAATACTGTACTACGCCAGCTAAGCAACAACAATTCTGTTCCTTAGTAGTTCCAATAATTATAATACTAATTTATTATTTATTGTTGGTCAGTAGGAAAGAAGAAGATAGAAAGAGGTAAGTAGGTGTGATTCAGATTAACAACTAATAAGATTAGAACCTAAAAAGACAATGAAATTAAGAATCATAGTCTAAATTCTAAACCTGTAAATTGGATTGTATTTTATGTAATGTTGAGTTTGGTTCCTTAATTTGTCCCACATTAGTTAGGAAGCATATTTGGGGCAAGAAACCTCATTAGTTATGTGCATCAATACAAAATCAAAGATTTGTATAACAACTTTTGACTCTAGTTAAATTTCTATTTTGAAGTGAGAGTTTAAGAGTTTGCTTTGGGTATTTCTTTGTAGGTGTATTAAGGTACTGGGTAAGAGGAAATTTTATGGGATTGTAAGAATTTTTCACATAGTGGATTTTCTTCTCAGTACCCTTGGTTTTTTCTCCGATTTGAGAGTTTTCATGTAAATTCTCTTGTGATGTTACTATTTCTCTATTTTCTGATATTTTTGTCTATGAAATATCCTTGTGAGTAGGTATAGGAGATTGAATCCCAACAATTTGTATCAAAGCCAAGGTATGTTTTTCTTGAAAATTCTAAATATGCTATGTGGTCGCATTTTTTACTAATCTTTCATATCAGACAAGATTTTTTTGAGAAATATTCATTTGATACAGTGGAGTTTTAGTGTGGTAATGTGAAAGTGCATAGGAAAGACTTGGTACTTAAGTGTGTTTGTTTGTGACTCGTCTCTCTTTCCTGAGAACTTACCTGATGTACTATTCATTTCTACGGTAAAATTCAACAAGGCATAAGTGCACAAAAAATGTTAGGAAATAGGGCTTCGATTCCTGTTAGATTTAAGGTGGAGAAATTCGACGGGAGAATTAATTTTAGCTTGTGGAAAGTGCAAGTCAGGGATATTTTGATTCAGTCAGAGTTACACAAGGCGTTGAAAGGCAGGCAAGTCCCTGGTATCAGCACAGCTACTAATGCTACTGGCAAAACGACTACGGATAGATCTAATATGAGCGATGAAGATTGGAAAGATCTGGATTTGAGAGCGGCAATTGGGATATGACTATGTTTGGCCAAGAATGTCCTTGCGAATGTATGTTTGGCTAAGAATGTCCTTGCGAATGTGAATGGAATATATGCGGCAAAGGAGCTCCAGGAAAAGCTCGAGGAGTTGTATCAAACAAAGAGCGTCTCAAATCAGGTGTACATGAAGGAGCAGTTTCATACACTGCGGATAAGGGAAGGTACTACAATTTTAGATCATTTAAGTGTTCTCAATAGGATCGTCTCTAAACTGGAGGTAATTGGAGTTTATATAGATGATGAGAATCAAGTTTTGAAACTCATCTGGTCTGTTCCACTTTCCTATGAGCATATGAAACCTATTTTGATTCGCGGGAAGGAGAAGATAGTTTTTTTTTAAGTTACTAGAAAACTCTTTTCAGAAGAGAGAAGACTAGGTAATGGAAGAAATGTTCCTCCTGAAGACTCAGCTCTAATGGTAGTTGGATATAGGAAGAAGAAGAACTCCATGAAAAAATAAGTATTCTGGACGTGTGGACAATCTGGGCACGTAAAGAAAAATTGTCTAAGAGGCAGAGTGAGTTCGGCAAGAGGCTCTAGGTCAGTTAATGGAGAGACTGACAATGTCGTTAACATTTGTCTCCATGAATGATGATTATGCTCTCTAAAAGAGGGCATGTACATCCTCATGGTATGCCACTAATCTTAAAGTTGTCATGATAGAGGATGTGTTACTGTTAGCAGGTTCACAAGATTGCACAGGAGCATTGGTTTGGTATTAATGGAAGGTGTGTAGTGGAATTTATGTTAATAGCTGATGAACTTCCAAGAAAGCCAAACATGAGAGTTGCACCATAATTTTTCATTAAGGTTATTTTCAACATGAGCTGAAATGCAAGGCTTTGAATTGGTTTATTCTGAGTGAGTATGCTTTATGTTAGAGCATGATGCTGTGAAGCATGATAATTCTCTACATTGAGAGTTATATTATTTTCAGAAGATCTTCATTGATGTGGTGTAACATCCTACTACCATAGGGTATGCACCTAAGCTTTTAGGGACATAACCTACGATAATGGTATGTTGGAACAATGGTAGAACTAACTTACACATGGCTTTAACCAATATACTCGAAAGGCATTATTGTTCAAACATTTATTTCATTCACTGATAAAGTTTACACTGTTCTTCTCAACGATTGTTTACAAAACTCTATACAGGTTCTAACTATATGACAAAATGATAACAGCGAGTTTCCTTCAGGAGTCAGCTGACGGACCTCTGATCCATCTCTTAGCCTTCAGACACTCTATGTTTTAACTACACTTTAAGTCTCCTGTCTCGTACCTGAAAAGCCACAGTGCAATTTTGATGAGTTTTGCAACTCAATGAGTGAACCATCATTGATGGATTCACCGGATCACACAGATATAACACATCTCAGGGTTATTCATTCAACAGATGAACATATATTTAGGAGTAAGAATAACAGAAGATTAGCTAGTTCAGCTTGCGTATCGTCAAATAATGCACACGTACTTACATGGGACATGCATGGGACGCATATTCATTCATTCAATCAGATAAGCATCTATTCTAAAATCAGCATAACAGATGATCATTCATTTCAACTTACATAGCGTTCAAACATTGTACACGTAATTGCATGGGATATGCATGAGACTCATATTCGTTCTTATTGTTGTGACTGAGAGCCTTTCACAAACAGATACAGATGTTTTGGCCAGTAGGGTTCAATCAGAACATATTCACAGAGCATAGCTCGACATGCAGAAACAAATTTATCACAGAGCAAAGCTCTACTTGGAAGCGCTTCTAACTAGCATCTCAAGTCACAACGCCTTTATCTGAGCATGCATTGTATAAAATGCATCAAATCTTGAACAGATCACACACAAAATCTCATACAAATGTTCAGATGATAGTTTCATACTCATCGGACCTCAGTCTGGCATTCAACTATTGCTGAGAATCAAATATCATTCAGAAATTCATATCAGAATATCAAATCAAACACTTCCAATACATGCCCGACTATTAAACTCCTCGGACCTCAGGTTCGGAATTCAGAACTAGTACACATACAAAGTTCAGTGGTATTGGGAGGTAACAAATTGAATACACACAATCAAATAATCCTAAGAATTCATCTAGGTTGACTCACAGTATGCTCCCAGAAGCTATTGCCCGGATGGTCCAGCAATGTCCGTCTGTCGTCCAATGTGTTCCCCTAAAACAGACAGAGCACATTCTTCATTACCATCTTTTGTATAAACGTATCAAAAACTATCGAAGTATATAAAATATACACGATGCATGTTCAATGGCAGTTCTGGGGTCTCTTCACAACCTCTCTCTTTCTTATCAAAACTTATTATACACTATCAATGTCGCGATTCACTCCTTATTGGATCCTTTGGACGGCACTCTCTCAGGTCTCTCATAAAATTAGGGGAATGCAATGGGTATAGATTTATTTACGAAAGGTGCATCTTTACAGATGATAAACCCTTATATAAGAAGATGAATTACAGAAGAAGACAATTTACAGAAGAAGATGACGTCACCCAGAGGAAGCTAACATCATCACAGAAGAAGTTTCCCTTTTAGCATAACTTTTTCTACAGAGATCAGATTTAATTGTTCTTTACATGAATCAAAAGAGGGAATCAAGATATACTAACTTCATGAAGAGCTCAAAGGCCAATTTTATCTTCTGAAGGGTCAAAAATAGGACAGAATATATACAATGAACAGTGACCTAGAAGAAGTTTGGGAACAGTAACACAGGTGATTCTTTACGATTGCCATAACTTTCTCTAGAGGGATCCGATCAAGATTTTCTTTATATAGTTTGAAAGAGAATTCCAAGATCTACAACTTTCATGAAGACCTTAACGGTCAATTTTATCTTATGAAGGATCAAAAATGGAACAGAAGATAGGTATAGACGAACATAGAAGAAGCAAAACACAGAAAGAATTTATAAACAGTAACATAGACGAGGTTCATTCATTTGTGAACAGTAACACAGACGGAGAGTATGAATAGTAACATAGACAAAGTTCATTCATTTGTGAACAGTAATTCAGATGAAGAGCATGAACAGTAATATAGATGAAGTTTATTCGTCTGTGAATAGTAATACAGACGAAGAGCATGAATAGTAACATAGCCGAAGTTTAATAGTCTGTGAACAGTGACACAGAAGGAGTTCGTGAACAGAAACACAGAAGAATTCGGCCACTCAGGTTGAAAGTAGACAAATGCAAGAGGCAAAAGAAGCAATATACAGACGAAGCTAGTTCATAGAGGAATGCATCTTGATAACGATGCATCCTCACAGAAGAAGATAACTTGCGACAGAGAATAACTCATAAAGGATGCATTTGTATCTGTAAGAGAACTTACAACCGAGAATGGCTCGTAGAGGGTGCATTTGCATCCTTATAGAGGAAGATGACGTCACCCAGAGGAAATTGATGTCATCACAGAGGATACAATACAGAAGATGGGAGGAGCAGAATATATTATCTCTCGTGCCTATACGAATTCTATACATCATTTCGATTACTATGGCACTGCCAAACATGCAAGTATCATCTATACTACTCCCTCCTTAGCCCCAAAACACCAAACAACTCAAAAAGCCAGAACTCACATACATACCAAAATTGCAGACTACTACTCATGCTTGCTTGTTATTTCCGTATTTTCTTTCTTCTGCATTTGCTTTTCAATTTAACTAACATCCAAAAACCTTATATCTATTCTCTACACTGTGAACCTTCTCATGCATATATATATAGATATCCAACATGCACATGCTCATTTATACAGTGAACAACATCACAATCACTTACTTGCTTAACAAGTGCTTTAACACTGAAATGGAAGTCAACCCCACAAAAAGCTGCTAAATTGCTATTCGGTGATGAAGATTAGGGAAGAGAATTACAATGTGGAGTGTTTCAGTGAAGAATGGAAACTATAGTGGATTCTTTCTAACTTAGACAATATAATACGTGGGTCTATTGCATGTCCCTCATGTGTACCATTTATCTCCACTGATTCACCATTTGTCAAAATCACAATTTGCCATATGTAATTCCACTTACCCGGAATTGCCAATGAAAACATGTACAATCTTATGAATGTGCCAAATCAATATGTAAGTCACAAATACTTATGTCTAACTTGCAATGCATCTTAAGTCATATAAATGTCTCATGCATAACTATTCTAGCCAAATAGGTAACAGGATGTTACAATTCTCTCCTACTAACAAAAATTTCGTCCTCGAAATTCTTACCTGAATGATCAAATAGGTAGGGGTATTGATGTCCTCATGTGATCCTCTGTTTCTCATGTGGCTTCTTCACTTGAATGATTTTTCCAGAGAACTTTTACCATTGGAATCACTCGATTCCTCAGTTGCTTATTTTGATAACCAATTATCTTCATGGGTTTTTCTACGTAGCTCAGATTACTTGAGATTTCAATCTCTTTGGTTGGTATCACATGAGTTGGATCTGACCAATATCGTCTAAGCATACTTACATGAAACACATTATGTAATTGAGCCATTTTCGTAGGTAAGGCTAACTTATAAGCCAATAGTCTGATTCTTTCAATTATCTCATATGGATCGATATATCTCAGACTTAACTTACCCTTCTTGCCAAATCTCAGTACACCTCTCTAAGGTGATACTCTCAGAAACACTTTATCACCAATCTGATACTCCATATCTCGTCTGTGTTGATCCATATAGCTTTTCTGTCTATCTTATGCTACTTTAATTTTGCTACGGATCAACTTTACCTTATCAACAGTATCCTGAATCAACTCTAGACCTTCAACAATTCTTAAACCCTCTTCATCCCAATATAAAGGTGAACGGCATTTCCTACTGTACAATGCCTCATATGGAGCCATATTGATACTACTGTGATACCGATTATTGTAAGCAAATTCAATCAAAGCTATGTATTTGTCCCATGCTCCCTGAAACTCCAAAACACAAGCTATGAGCATATCCTCAATAGTCTTGATTGTTCTTTCACTCTGATCTTCTGTCTGAGGATGAAAAGCTGTACTGAAATTTAGTTTAGTGCCTAAAGCTGTCTGTAAACTACTCCAAAATCTCGA
>JANZXR010000111.1:16367-37353 GCA_027575705.1 Erythroxylum echinodendron | reverse complement strand
AATCACCAAAGAAAAACATGAACCTATCCACACTTCTCATGTACTGCTCGAAATTTTCTAAGAAAAGTTTCAGGGTCTAACAGAGACTCTCAAGAAGGAGTATAAAGGTTCAACAAAGGTAATGACCGTCAAACTTCAAACTCTTTGTCGTGAATTCAAAAATTTGCGTATGAAAGATGCTGCATCTGTGCAAGATTATTTTTCTAAAGTTTCAACTCTTGTTAATAAAATGAAATCGTATGGTGATCGGATTGATGATTAAGTTATTGTCTCTAAAGTCTTAAGGAGTCTTCATTCAAAGTTTAATTATATGGTACCTGCAATTGGAGGAGCCCATAATTTGTCTGTATTTTCTTTTGATGAGTTGATGAGTTCATTGCTAGCCCATGAAAATAGGTTAATTGTTTTGAAAGAATGAACAACAGAGAAAGCATTTCAAGTGAAGGGGAGTCCTTGTACTGATAATGGCAGTAACAGAGGAGGTTTCCATGGTGGTAGTGGATGCGGTAGAGGTAGAGGTAGAAGTCAGTCCAGTGATTGATAATTTAAAAGCTCGATTCAATGTCGGTATTTTAAAAAATATGGTCACAAAGAAGCTGATTATTGGAGTAAACAGAAAGATCAACAACACAAAGAAGCTGATTGTTGGAGTAAAGAGAAAGATCAACAAAATCAAGTCAATGGAAAAATCTTATGGAGAAGGCAGGTTATTCATGGCTTATTCTCCTATTAACATGTCCAATGATGTCTGGTTTATTGATAGTGGGTGTTCTAACCATATGTGTGGCACAAAGTCTATGCTTAAAGAGCTTGGTGAATCGCAAAAAATAGAAGTTCTACTTGGCAACAAAAAGCAAATGCAAGTTGAAGGGATAAGTACGGTTTCGATCAAGACTTTACAAGGTAATGTCAAACTTCTCTTTGATGTTCAATATGTTCCTTGTTTAGCTCATAATTTGCTAAGTTTTGGGCAATTAATGACTAGTGGGAATTCAATTTTGTTGGGCAATTAATGACTAGTGGGAATTCAATTTTGTTTGATGATGAATCTTGTGTCATCCATGATAAAAAGTCGGGTCAAAAAATTGTTGGTGTTCAAATGACTCAAAATAAAATGTTTCCTCTTGAATGTTGTAAGATGTGCTTTAGTTGCTAAAGGAATGTTGTGGCTGATTTGCGGCATCTATGATATGGTCATTTAAATTTAAATGGTTTGAAATTGTTGGAATCTAAAAGCATGGTTGTAGGATTGCCTAAAATTGATGCTATTGATTTCTATGAGGGGTGTGTTTATGAAAGCAAAGTAGACATTCGTTTCCTATTGGCCATTCATGTCGTGCTTCTACTCATCTTGAATTGGTACATGCTGATTTGTGTAGTGATATGAGTGTAGAGGTAGAGGTAGAAGTCAGTCCAGTGATTGACAATTTAAAAACTCGATTCAATGTTAGTATTGTAAAAAATATGGTCACAAAGAAGCTGATTATTGGAGTAAACAGAAAGATCAACAACACAAAGAAGTTGATTGTTGGAGTAAAGAGAAAGATCAAAAAAATCAAGTCAATTTTATGGAAAAATCTTATGGAGAAGGCAGGTTATTCATGGCTTATTCTCCTATTAACGTGTCCAATGATGTCTGGGTTATTAATAGTAGGTGTTCTAACCATATGTGTGGCACGAAGTCTATGTTTAAAGAGCTTGATGAATCACAAAAAATAGAAGCTCTACTTGGCAACAACAAGCAAATACAAGTTGAAGGGATAAGTACTGTTTCAATAAAGACTTTATAGGGTAATGTCAAACTTCTCTTCGATGTTCAATATGTTCATTGTTTGGCTCATAATTTGCTAATTGTTGGGCAATTAATGACTAATGGGAATTCAATTTTATTTAATGATGAATCTTGTGTCATCCATGATAAAAAGTCAGGTCAAAAAATTGTTAGTGTTCAAATGACTCAAAATAAAATGTTTCCTCTTGATGTTTCGAATGTTGGAAGATGTCCTTTAGTTGATAAAGAAATGTTAAGGCTGATTTGTGGCATCTACGATATGGTCATTTAAATTTAAATGGTTTGAAATTGTTGGAATCTAGAAGTATGGTTGTAGGATTGCCTAAAATTGATGCTATTTATTTCTACGAAGGGTGTGTTTATGAAAAGCAAAGTAGATATTCATTTCCTGTTGGTCATTCATGGCATGCTTCTACTCATCTTGAGTTGGTACATGCTGATTTGTGTGGTGATATGAGTGTAGAATCTTTAGCAGGAAGTCGATATTTCTTGCTACTCAATGATGATTATCATCGTATGAGCTGGGTGTATTTCTTGAAATTTAAGTCTGAAACATTTGAAAATTCCAAGAAGTTTAAGGTTTTTGTGGAGAAACAAAGTGGTTGTAAAATTAAACTCTCCGAACTGATAGAGGAGGTGAGTTTATGTCTACAGAATTCAGGTCTTTTTGTGAAGAAAATGGCATCCATAGAGAGCTTACTGCACCTTACACACAAGAACAAAAACGGTGTAGTGAAAAGGAAAAATCGCACAGTTGTCAAAATGGGGAGAAGTATGATGAAAGCCAAAGGTATTCCAAAGCATTTTTAGGCCGAATCAGTTTCCACAGCTGCCTATCTCTTGAATATTTCACCTACAAAGGCAGTCTACAATCAAACACCATATGAGGCATGGAAAGGTAACAAACCCATGATACGTCATTTATGAGTTTTTGGATGTATAGCTTATGCTTTGTTGAATTCTCATGCACGTCAAAAGCTTGATGACAAATCTAAAAAATGCATCTTGTTGGGTGTAGCACACAATCCAAAGCTTAGAAGTTATACAATCCTGTGAGTCATAAAGTTTTGATTAGTGGAAATATTATGTTCAATGAAAATGAAAGTTGGGATTTCAGTTCTGTCAAGGAGAGTTCAGAGCCTCAATTACCACTCAAAGCTGACATTTCTTCCGAGGTACCAACTACTATTCCAATTTTAGCAATCTCTTCAACAAATTCTCTAGTAAATACTCACACTTCGAGTAGCAATAACTCCTGTCCATCAAGCTCAACACCATCAAGTTCGTCTAGTGAGACTCCACCAAGGAAATTTAGGTCATTGAATGAAATTTATGCATGTTCGTTTGCTTTATATGTATCAAATCCTGCTTCTTTTGGCAAAGCTGCAGAAAAGGAAGAGTGGCAGTATGCTATGATTGATGAAATGTTGTTAATTGAAAAAATCAGACTTGGGAGCTTGTAGACTTACCGAATGACAAAGTCCCTATTAGTCTCAAATGGGTGTTTTGAACGAAGTATAATGCTGATGGGAGTATACAAAAGCATAAGGCAAGGCTTGTTACAAAAGTATATGTACAACTACAAGATATAAACTTCGACGAAACTTTTTCTTTTGTAGCTCATTTTGAAATAGTGAGAATTTTATTATCCTTAACGACTCAATTAAATTGGCATGACTATCAATTTGATGTTAAATCGGCATTTTTGAATGGAGACTTAAAGGAGGAGGTTTATGCTTCTCAACCTGAAGTTTTTGTTGTCGATGGCAAAGAAGACAAAGTTTACAAGTTAAAGAAGGCCTTTTATGGTCTCAAGCAAGCTCCTCACTATGGTATAATAAAATTGATTCTTATTTTTTGAAAAGTGGGTTCATAAGGAGTGAAAACGTACCTAGTTTGTACTTGAAGAAGCAAAAGAATGATTTTTTTTGTGATGTGTCTTTATGTGGATGACATGATTTATATAGGGTCTAGTGAAACTTTGATTGCTAAATTTAAATCATGCTTGATGAGGGAGTTTAAAATGTGAAATTTGGGTTCTTTGCAATATTTCCTTGGGCTTAAAGTGAAACAGATGAAAGATGGGATCTTTGTTTCGCAAAAAATGTATTCACCGGATCTTTTAAAGAAGTTCATAATAGAGAATTGCAAAGTTGCTTTCACACCAATGAATGTGAATGAGAAGTTGCAACGAGATGATGGCACGAGCAAAGCAAATGAAAATTATTATAGAAGTTTAATTGGTGGCTTAAATTATTTGTCACGCACTTGTCCTAATATTATGTATTCTGTAACTGTATTGTCTAGGTACATGCATAATCCTAGCAAGCAACATCTTGGAATGGCGAAAAGGGTGCTACTCTATATTACTGGAACTGTTGACTATGGTATTTGGTACTCTAAGGTATCGGATTTCAAATTGGTTGGATTTACTGATATTAATTAGGCAGGCTATTTGTATAATCAAAAAAGTACTTCTAGGTATGTATTTATTCTTAAATCTGGAGCTGTCTTATGGGGTTCAAAAAAGCAAGATGTGGTGGCCTTATCATTTTCCAAAGCTGAGTATGTCGTTGTAGCTTCGGCTGGCTGTCAACCAGTGTGGTTGAGAAGATTGCTTGCTGATCTTCATCAAGTGCAGCAAAGTTCAATTGAAATCTATTATGATAACAAGGCAACCATTGCAATCATGAAGAATCCGGCGTTTAACAATGGAACAAAGCATATTGACATTCGTCATCATTTCATTCGAAGTCTCGCAGTAAAAGGTGATGTTGCATTGAAGTTCTACGGTACAAATGAACAAGTTGCAGATGTTTTACCAAAACACTTTCTTAAGCGAAGCACAATTATTTTTGACAGCAACTTGGAGTTTGCAGTTTTGAATCAAGGGGGAGTGTTGACTGATTCAAAATAGTAAATTAGTGGGTCCTATTTATTTAGTCATGTTCTCAATTTGTTAGTTCATGTTTTATTGAGTCAAATAAGGAGTCACTGCATCATGTCATAGTGGGGTCAATTAGTGGGTCATTAGTATCCTATTTTTATATTTCATTTAATTAAAGGTTTCTATAAGGAACCAGTATACTGTGTCTTCGTTTAGAGCAGAATTGTAAAGCAGAGTATTTCAATTTCATCATCATTGTCTTCAATTTCTTCTTATTTTCTAAATTAAAACTCATTTATCAATCTTCAAGCTATCAAATCTTTGGGAAATTAAGTGAAGTTCACTTACATGGAAGATCTTTAATATAGACCTATTAAGGGAACATATTCTTAGGCTTAGACACCACACTTCAACACAAAACCTTAAGGCATTAGATTTATGGGTCATTTTTATTTATATGTCGTTCACTAAGTTCATCTCTTTCTAATATGAGATTCCTACTCATACAAGATATCTCAATAGAAACCACAAGGACTTTACTGAGTGCCAAATTGGAGAAGTAATAAGTCACCATATTTGGTGCAAAGATCACCAAGTGACCAATGCATGGGTTGGTTAACCAAATGAAGATGGCCGAGAATTGGAAGAGAAGGTGGACTTGGTGGGAAATTTGGTCTCTTCCCATGCTTTTGTAAAACCAACTTACAAACCAGGATAAGCACTGACAAAAGTGTGAAATTCAGCCATTCCATCTTTTGTTGTTAGCTGCACGGTGTTATCTCTTCGAAGGATGGTTAGTGTTTGAGTTAGATTTGGCGCAAGATAATCATACATATATAGACATAGCTATACTTTCTTAATTCATGTGAGAAATAATTACAGTGAGGAAATAACGACGACTTAATTTTTTATTTTTATAAATAACTCTTAACATTTTTATTAAAAATTCTTTTAAAATGTTTGAAATAAATTAGAATATAAAAATAAATAACAAAATAATAAAAATTTATACTAAATTAAATATTTATTTTTATTTATCACTTCGATATGAATGTAATGTTAAATATATAAGATTATTATAAAATTTAAATAAATCTAGTTAAAGGACCCACATATTAAACTTAAATTATCCATAGAGTCATTATTATGTATCCAAACCTTAAGAACATGTTGTTTCACATCATTCTAAACAAAAAACTACTCGATCCCAGCCTCATCATGCTTTAAGTTCAACCAAGCCTCTCCGCAAATTCCAACATTTTATCTTTCTTCTTCTGTGAAAATTTAGTCCTAAGCCTTTTCTTCGATCCATCGTTCAGCGTCACATATAACTTAATTTATACGTTAATAGATTAAATAAATTTATACCAATCTATTTGGTTATCATAAAACTCTTAATGACACCATCATACCAATGATTCTTATCTTCGATATGTTTGTCTTGACGCTAGCTAATAATTGACGTTCTCATTTGATTCGATGAGTTTCTATCTTGAAGCAATTTAAAAATTGATGTTCTCATTTCACAGCAAATTGGAAATTTTCTTTAACATTGTCTTTTGCTTCTTTTTAGATGTACAACCCAAACTTGGTTAACGGGTGATACATCCGAAACTTCTTCCCACGTTGATTGATAAATTTGATTCGACACTATTAGAAGAGACAAAAGGATTAAGCCTAACAAATATAGTATCATAAAATTATTTTAACAGAATGATGACTCATCTTTTATTCACTGATTGCCTCGGGAGCAACACATGTGGAACAGAGTTTATGTCCTTATTACCCTTTCGAGGAGGAAAGGGATATAAAGGAATAAACTAATAATTAAGAATTTGAGGTAGTTAGTCTTTCATTTTCACATATATTACAGGATCGAGTGAAAACAGACAGAAACAAATACTAAATTTAATCCTTGGCGAAAGGAGAACGCCAGGACGGTCCTTTACGCACGTGGGAACATGCGTGAACGGACGAGCCCAGCGGCGGTACTTTCCTACTGGTATTTGATGTGTTAATATTTGGGTATGGGCTACTGTATAGTGTATAAAACAGATGTTTTACAATTGTGTAATTGGACCTATTCATCCGGGAATTAAGAAGCCCAGTCAAACCCAGAGCTTGGGTGAAGAGATTAATCATGGGCCGAACCACTCTAGCCAGACTGAGTGAGATCTTTTCGCAAACATCTTCTAACTCATAGTAGGCAGCTAAGGAATCAACTTGGTATTCGCCAGAGTTGTTCCTGTGATAATTTGCATACAATTGTAATCATAAAGCTGAGAGGACTTCGACCATTCCTCTTCGTGGCTTGCAAAGAGCCTCAAGGGGCTCAAATTTAGGCACGGTAAGTCCCATTCCCTCTTTCATGTCGATCTGCTCTTCACTAATCCTGGACCATTCAAAACACTGAATCAGTGCACACAAAGTTAGTCCTAGTGTTCTCCTTCCTAAACCAGTTCCAGGACAAATCCTCCTTCCTGCACCGAATGGAAGAAGTTTATACCCATCAACTTCTCCACCTTCAAATCTCTCCGGCATAAATTTATCTGGTTCAACCCAATACCTTGGGTCCCTGTGGATCGTCCACAGATTGACCAGCAGCATTGTGCCCTTTGGCACATGAAAACCGCAAACATCGCAATTATCAGATGACTCATGTGGAACAAGAAGAGGAGACGATGGATGAAGTCGAAATGTCTCATTGATCACATTTTGCAGATAATTCAGATTTGGGAGGCTTGCTTCATCCACCAAATGGTGTATTCCAACAATAGCGTCTATATTAGCCACAGTCTTCTGCATAGATTCTGGGTTGTTGAGGAGAAGCGACATCGCCCACTCCATGGTTGTTGCAGGGGCTTCTGTTCCTGCCATTAGCGTTGCCTGCACCACGTAAACAACAGTATTTAACTCATCCTGTGATTCTCAGATTAAGAAAGGTGAAAAGGAAATGATAATGTTATTACCAGTATGACACCTTTGATATCCTCGTCTGGGTAGAGCTCCGGTTGACTCTCTTGCAGCGATAACATAACATCAATGAAAGTTTTCCCACTTTCTCTGGTAGTTGAATCGGACACTCCCAAAGATGACTCAGTCCTTTTCTCTCTTTTCTCATCAACAAGTTGCTGCAAAAAGGTATCAACTTTCTTCATGATTCGCATCATCTTTCTCTCGAGTCCCTGGAAATCAATCCACTGCAGGACTGGGAAAAAATCGTTCAGATTTGTACTTCCATGAACTTCCACAAACTCCCTAATGAGACCCCTGAACTCTTCGGCTTCTTTGTCCAACACACCCTTCCCATAATAACGCTTCCCTGCGATCATTCGCAACATGACGTTGAAGGCAAGGTCCAGAAATAAAGATTAGAGCTTTACTGTAACCTTTTTATCTCTCGACTCCTGGAACAGCTGCTTTAGCAGCAGTTGAACTTCCTCTTGCCGAGTACTACTGAACTAAGGCGGGACACAGAAAGTAGCTCCAATGACGTGAGACGCCTAAGGTTGCGCCAGTGATCACCATAGGAGGACAATCCAATGGTCCTGTAATTGTAGTTAAGGTGTTTCCCAGCAATCAAACTGGGGCGATTGGCGAAGATGATGTCGTTCTTAGTAAAGCAATCCTCAGCAGCGGATGGCGAAGAAACTACAAGGACTTTACGAGTGCCAAAACGGAGAAGTAATATGTTACCATACGTTGTGCAAAGATCGTGAAGTGATCGATGCATGTGTTGGTTTACCAAATGAACATGGCCTAGAATTGGAAGAGAAGGAGGACTTGGCGGGAGATTTTTACTCTTTTCGTGATTTTGTAAAACCAACTTAAAGAGAAGGATAAGCACTGATACAAGTGACAAGATCACCCATTCCATTTCTGGTCAGTGTTAATGATCTCCCTGAAGGATGGTTGAAATTTGAGCCACAGATAAAATCTTGTGGGAGAATCATAGAGATATACATATAGTGGCCATTTTGTCCTGATTCATGTGAAAACATATTTTGGAATCACCGAGGTTTGCTTGATATGTTTGGCATACCTTATTTAGATGTTCCCGATCAAAAACATTTTAGAGGTTATTTGATTCTCATAGAACACATTAGCAAGCGGCGAATATACTCTGATTTAAGATATTCGTAATAAGTTGTGCAAATGGCATCATACCACCAATGGCTATGATCTGAGTTCTTTTGTCTTCTAAATTTATATACTCTTAACATCGTCTCGAGTGTTTTCAGATAAACAACTCTTAACAAGGTGAGTAGGTGATCCATGGCAAATAGTCTGATGTCCTGTTGCGCGCATCCGACGTCTTCAAGTTGACCATTAGATATACTTCAAGCTGGCGATGATACAATAACCAAGAAATATTGTCACTATGTAATGTGTTGCGTATGCTTGCCGAAGATCCAAAAGGGAAGGTATTTCCTCCGTCCAGCTTAATATTTCCGGCGATTATTGTCAAATCAGCATTCATTTTAATGTGCCAGTGATATGGGCGTGGAATGGGCCCAAAGAATTTTGTTGGTAGCATGTTAAATGGACACTACAAGCCGAGTAGTAGTAGTAGTATACAAGATGCCATCCACACTGTGGAAACCCTGAGGCACATAAATCTTGGATCCTTGATGGTCTGCCTCCAACGATTGAAATAACATTCACATTAATTAATTGCCTCTTGAAGAATAGTGTAACTGGGAAGAAGCTCTCCCATTATCAAGTTTTGATTTTGAGGCCTTTCGAGAGAGGAATTTCTAACTAACAAAAAACAACAAAGTTTGAAAAGTTTTAATAATACGTAATTTTACTCCTAAATAACAAATATTCCGATAGACTCACGTGTAATGCAGAGGGCTTTTTAACTCTCACTTATAAATTTTGTGTTGGTGCAAATGTATATCTAATTAATAGATTAATATCTACTTTTAAGTGTCTATTATATTTAGAAAATTTAGTTATCTGTCTTACTAACATCTATATTTAACTAGTCACGAAATGGCTATTATCATGTTAATGTTAATAATAAAATTACAAATATACTCTTATTTCGTAATTCTAGGGCAAGCTCTCTCTAATCAAAAAGCAATTGATAATTCTATGAATATAATTTGATTGTAAACTTTAATACAAGCTTTGGCTTTTTAAGGATTAATTAAATGATAAGCGCTAATATAAAGAATTTTTTTTTTGTTTTGGACATAATAATTGGAACATAAAAAATATCTTAACAATGGTTTTATAAGGTTAAAAGTCTAAAAATGTATTTTCCTTAATCGTTATATTAAACCCAAAACATAAATTATATAACTTTATTAGTGATAAGGTAATTGTTAGTAAAAAATATTAGTTTATGTCTTATACCTAATAGATTGGCAGTAGTTTAGTGACATAATTATTTTAAAATATTATTTATCTTATACATATTCAGATATATATGGTAAAGTTTATCGAACAAATATACATTGCAAATAAAATTACAATGAGATTATAATTATGAGATTCATATTACATTTATATATTATTTATAGTCATTGTTTTATTGATATTGGATATTAATTATATTTCTTTCTTATGAAAGAAGTTGTTGATTTTATAGATTAAAGTATAGAGATACTTAAACAAACGTATGGGTGCTTGTTAGAGAACAAGTTTACTGAACTGACTCTATATGAGAAATTCATTTAAAAATTACTTGTATGTCAAAGGAATTCTCATTGAAATGGTTGTATAAATAATCATTTGACTTAAAATCTCCAAGATATCTCATGCAAAGGTTGTGTTTTGATACTACTTATGACCTATTCTAACCAAAGGTATCTTTGTTAGTAGTCATTAGATATAATATGAATTATATGGAGGTAGTTAAATGATCAATATATGATTCATCACCTTTAAGTAATTAAGAAGAATGTTTCACTATTTTAGATTAATATTGATTATGAAAGTCTTTAGTCAAGTTGTAATAACATTTTGTAAATAGTTTACAATATTATTAATAGAATTAATTTCTAATAGTAGAGAACTAACATAATTGTAATCAAATAGGGTATACATTAATTATATGTTCTATGTCTAATCATGCACAGAAATGTTGGTCAAAACTAGTTTGACATTCTTAAATGCTTAATTGGTCATAATGCATTGTTAGATGCTAACATTACAACATAAATCACATTTTGCTAAAAACAATGTCGTTAAAGTCCCAAAATCGTTGCTAATTGTAATTACCGATGATTTATATTCTTCGTAGAAAACGTCGCCAAATCCTCGTAGCTGAAAATTTTAAGTGATGTTTTTAGTTAATCATCGCTAATAGTTTTTCATTACTCTTTATTTTCATAGCAAAAAACTATTAGCAACGTTTTGAGGAATCATCACTAATAATTTTTAGCTATGCTTTGTTTTCGTAGCTAAAAATTATTAACTACTTTTATAGGAAATGTAGCCAAAACTTTTTAGCTACGTTTCCATAAACGTATTGAAATATTTTTTACGTTTCTAGAAACTTAGCCAAAGGGTTTTAGCTACATTTAAAAAAACGTAGCCAAAAAGTTTTACTTATATTTTTGAAAACATAGCTAAAAAGTTTTACATACGTTTTGTAAAATGTAGTCAAATTTTTAATATACATTTTAATGAAATAATATACCATATTGAATTATAATTATTTGTGACATTTTGAATCCATATTATTGTATATAATATTTAGATTTTTTGTTAATTTATTATCAAAATTATACAAAAATAATTAATAATTTGAAGCATTGTATATAAAAAATCAATAAAGTTGTTTGTGTACAAGATTTTAATTACAACTTCAAAAATACTTATATACAAAATAATAAATATAGAGATTATTTTAATCACTCATACTTGTTTTCATCTTCACTACTTACATAACCTGAATCAAGTAATTTTTTAAGGTACTTTGAATGCTTGACCAACTTTTTCTAAGTGACTTGTTTTCCTCATTAAGACGTTGAACATATGTTGGTTTTGACGAGAATGAAGCAGTTGGCTTAAGGACAAATCCAAGACCTTTAATATATTCATATCATGTATCTAGCACGTTGTTGCAAGTGTCATCTACATTTATCTCACTTCCCTCAGACATTGATGTTTGCAGCAACTCTTGCATCTTATTCTAAAATTTTTAAAAAAACCAATACTAAATGCAAATATTATTAGTTAGCACTACATAAATAAGTAAAATTAAAATTAAAAAAATTATACTTATATAGTTATTTTGCGTTTCTTCAGAAATCCACCCTTGACCTTCCTTATAATGAGTGCATTAGTAAAGTATGATCATATCACACTCTTGTCCATGTAGTTCATTCTCACTCTGTTTTATGAAAAAACATACAATGCACAATAAATAATATAATGTTTATCGATATAATTATAACTTGCAAATGAATATCTTACATATTCATTTTGCACGACAATAAATGATTTGGAGCCTTAAATGTGACGAGTTTCATTTTTCCTCTGTTCACCTTAAGCTTCTCACATTTTTCCTAGATAAAGAAAAAAGATAGTCATTAAATCATCTAACAAGATTAATGGAAGCAAATGTGAAGGAAAAGAAAACAAACCTAAGCATTAAGAGAGGTCCAATAATCACACAAATTGTTCAAATTTTCTTAACACATCCGTTCTAGAACATATATCCTTGCCTCCTCATCAGAAAGGAAATATTTATAATACTGATGCAGCCTATGACGATAATCCTTGGTCCTTTAATTCAACAATGAAGTGGCATAGTTTGAAACATCAAGGTTGTCAATATCGACGATATTCAATTCATTTGTGAACAATAAGTAAAAGTGCAATTAATCTTAAAATAACTGAGACAATATTTCATATAGTTAAACAAATTGAAAATTTATCGAAACTTTATCCAAAGCATTTTGGAACAGGTTGTCTTCCTTAAACTCCTTAGCATGCTTTACACAAGGTACTTCTGTTCTGGAAATTATCCTTAACTCACTAGACAATTTTGCTAATTGAATCCTATCTAGAGGACGATTGTGAAGTGCCAATATGAACTGACAACTTGTTCATTGCAACATTCATTCATTGCAACTCACAACCTCTATTTATACCTCTACCTTTTGTTCTGATGTTGGTATTGGCGCCTGACAACAAATGAATAACGATAAGAAAAAATGCATTAAACATGTAAATATATATTTGAGCATAAGCCTATTTGTAGGTATTAAAGATTAACAAACCTGCAGATCCTTCTGCACTAGTTAAGGCAGATGGAGGTTGTTGCTGACTTGCTTCATTGGTGGATGAGGTTGATTATTGTTGTTGGCTAGGAATTGATTGATCTGATTGTTGTTAGATGGGAACAATTTCAAAACTTGCCACCTTCTTCCCTTTGTTTGTACCAGGTGCTATTATATTGGATATCTAAACATAAATAATCCACATTAACTTAAATCAAACATCAACAATACTCATTAACATAGGTCAATAATTAATAATCCACATTAAACAAACTCAAACATCAATAGTACGCATTAACATAGGTCAAACATCAACAATTCGCATTTACATAACTCAAACATCTAACAATACACATTAACATAAATCAATCATCAACAATTCACATTAACATAACTCAAACATCAACAATATGCATTAACATAAGTCAAATATCAATAATCCGTATTATCATAACTCAAACAACCCACATTAATATAGCCGAATCAATAACAACTTGCATTAACATAACTCAATTATCAACAATTTGTATTAACACAACCCAAACATCAACAATACACATTAACATAAATGTTATCAATATTACATTTCAAACAATATAAATAACACTTTTATTACCTTTAATTATCATGATCAAGATGTTGAAAATCATCATCATTAATTGCATTATGATTCGACTTTTCATCACAATTATATTCAGTCAAAGCATCATCTTTGTCATATAATTCATCCTCAATGTGGTCTTCGTGTCTTTCTACGATAAGAATAGCTTGTACTTCATTTTCTTGTAATATATTAGGATCAATATCTCTCATATGGAATGATTATATATTTACATCTTCTATTTGTAGGGTTCCATTATTTAGCTCTGGTTCAATCTCTTGATATACTTACCATCTTCACTCATTAGACCATTTTTCCTTTTATAAAAATCAAAAAGATTTTGATGTTGAAACTTTTGAACAACTTACTAAGTGCTGCCTAATACAGTGTCGTTGAGGTAGAACACTTGCTTCACTTGATTTGTAAGGACAAAAGAGTCATTATCATACCATTTGGTATCAACATTGATGTTAATAATATTGCCATTCACTTTTATGTCACCAAGATTAAAACATTTTCACTTAAATAGAATAACATTTTTATCCTTGATGTAATGCAACTCTATTATTTATGAGATGACACTATAGAAGTCAATAAAATCATCATCATGTTGTCCCTCAACAATAACCCCACAGTTTGGCTTATAAGTTGACTATCTTGATCTTTTATGTGAAATATAATTCCATTAACAATCTAACATGTATATTTTTTACCAAATATATGAGGCCCACATGCCAAAGCATAAAATGTTGTTGTTGCCTCTTGCAATTTACATTTATGTAACCACATATTTTGTAGGACAAAATATAACTAGAATGTTAAAATCACCTACGAATTGCCATAATAATATTTCATCAACAACTTACTAGAATCGTATACCATGATGGGAACTTAATCTTAAGAAAATATAACTAGAATGTTAATATGACCTACAAATTTCCATAAGTTCATAATATTTCATCAACAACTTACTGGAATCCTAAACTATGATGGGAACTTAATCTTATGTCTTTGTTCAACATTAACAACCCCTTTTCTTCGAATCTCATCTTTGTGCTCTCTATTTAAAAAAGTAAATAGATGTTAGAAAATATAAAGTGAACCACTAACTTTGGTAATGTTGTCGCCTGCAACTAAAATAATACCAACTCTAGCAATGAAAAATGTAGTTAGTGAAGAGCTGAGATCGTTTCCACAAGGAATTTTAACGATAAATGTTATACAAGTTAAAAACTAAAACATAAGAAATTAAAAATGGTAGAAATTGAAAATTAACAACAATAATTAGATCTGAAAATTCAATAAACAAACCTTGGTTTCGGGTCACCTATGTTATCAAACTAATATGGATCCTCGATATAAAACTCAGTCCATTAACAAACATTCATTGGGTAATGTTTTCTCTTAAGATTAAATGAATAGAAATATATATTCTGAACATTCTTATTAGTTAACAACTTAGATACGATCTTAAATTTAATTGATTAATAGCTTTAAGAACTAAGAAACTAATGAATAAGACAACACACGTATGACATGCATTTAATCAAGTTAAGTGTCTTTTTAGAATTTCCAAACTCTAACGTGAAGATGGTAATCCTAATTGCCACTTTGGATTAGCAAGAATGAACATCAAATCCTACTAATCTGGCTATAAATTAAACAAATTAATTCCTAGTTGCGCACCCTAGAAATCAATTAATTCAATTATGAAAAGTAATTATAAAGACATTTAATATTCATCAATGAAATAAACTTTATTTAGAAATCTCACACATACTAGATGATAACGTGGTTCCTTTAACCAAGAATAAGAATTCAGCTACTCATAACAAAAGAGAAAACCAAAAGAAGAATAGCAAAATACAAAGTCTCTATCCCTAGTCTTTTTCCAGAAAAATACGAAAAATTCTAAAAACTAGAAAAACTATTGCAGAAAACGTAAAAACTATGCAGAAACGTGAACAATGAATGTGTTTTAATGGTTTTTCAATGTCCTCCCTCTTCCCTCCTGTCGTAATCTTCAACAGATACACTCCCCACATATTCAGGTCACAGATTCCCATCATCAAGGTAACAACTTGATTCCCAAAATCATGAAGATCTTAAGTGGATCAAATCTGATTTCAAGTCAGATTTTGCAGATAATCTTTTTCCTTGCACGTGCCTACGCTTAGTCAATTATTTTTCTGCCAGTTGAGAATTCGAATTGTCTTTACTTTCCTTACACCTTTTTGATCCAATTTCATGTGTTGAAAATCATCTGAGAACAATTAAGAAACAACTCTATTAATTTTGAATAATAATTTCAACACATTAAAGAGATTTATATCCAAAATTAGCATAAAAATGAAAACTTAACAAATTCCTCCACACCAGACCTTTGCTCGCCCTAGAGCAAATATACCAAACCACTACACTCTATCAATTCGTCCTTCATAAGATTAAATGCACACAATCCGCTAAACTTGAGCCAGCAAGACTTAGGTTGCAACACACATGATAATTACTTTTCACCGATACAAATAAACAAAGTCAAATTAAAACATTCTTGCTCAAAGGCAAGTATGAAACCAAGGTGAATTTTTCTCGCAAATTTCTCTCTTTATGCTCAAGTGTTTAAGGTTAAAAAGCTCAAATCTCCCTCTAACAGATTACACTACTATGGGCTTGCAAATTCACTAGTTATCATTCATTCGAATTACATGAGCTCATAGATCATAAGGACTTTATTATGATTTATAATAGGGCTGGGTTCAAGGGTAAGGTAAAAATGGCAATGGGCTAATCACAAGCATTTACAGATTACCAAGTAAAAGGACAACCAACTACAAATTCTGAGATAAACATATGAATACAATGGCCTATAACTACTCATTACTAACTAATGCTACTATGCTTTTTTCTTTTTCTTTTCTTTTTCTTTTTCTTTTTCGTATTTTTTCTTTTTCTCTTTTTGTTATCTTCTTTTCTTTCTTTTTTCTTTTTTTACTTGAATAAAACTAAAAACAATAGGAAGCAATAGTAGCATAGATCAACAAAACATAAGTAGAAGTACCTCTAAAAATTATCTCAAAATACAATACAAAACAAAAGTCCCTAAATTATAAAAGTTAAATGCTTGGTTAGTACTTCATTAAACTTGTGACAGGTAAGACTAAAAAGTTTTTGGGTTTTAATGTAAGGTGATTAATTAAAAAACAAACAGGGTTGAAGGTTCAAAGGAGTTTGCAAGGGAAAAAATGACTCGGTGGGTCATTTAAGCTAAGGGGTTTAAAACAAAGAAGACCTTAATCATTTTCATAAGCCATGTAGTCAAACAAATTAAATCTGGTTCAATGCAAGTTCTGAAGGCAAACCTGATTAGAGGAGCATCACATAATACAAGAAAATAGAATGACATAAAGATGATGTCATTAAGGCTCAAATCCGCTCACAGGTTTAATTCACGAGTTTACCTTAATTCTGCATATTACATAATCACTCAAATGTCAAACTTTGACTAAGTGTACAAGACCAGTTATTGCAATTAATCAGCATGGTTCACCTTAGACTCACATAGCCCAATTTAATTTCATACATACACTCTATCTTAGCCAAACTAATATGACAAAGCATCATGGCTCAACACACAACACAAGCATGCAAAGAACAGAAAAAAATTTAAAGAAAAGAGAATCAAAGAAAGGCAAGACCACATAGTCACACACATATATTCTATATCTTTCCCCCACACTTATACCAACATTGTCCTCAATGTTATGACATAAGATTAAAGAAGCAAAAATACAAAAGAAGAGAGAAAAGAATGTTTCTCTATTTGTTGAAGTCTGAAATCATGGAGTTGGTGGGTGAGAAGGTTGGAATCCTTGATGCTCCCAATATGTTATCAAATTATGCTCCATTCAGTGCATTCGATATTCTAGTTGACTGAGACGATTGTCCAAATTGGCTTGGGGAGATTGGTGGCTACGTTGTGCATCTGTTACAACCTGACTTCTTATAGCTGGATGTGGATTGAAAGGGATAGTTAGACCCGGATTAGTGGAAGATATTCATCCATGAATTAAGTCCACGATTCTTATCCTGTACAAACATTCTATATCTAAGGGTTTTATAGCAGAAGCCACAATCATGTCAGTATTATTAGGGTCCAATAAATCCAAATTGATGGCCAATTGAGTGATGTAGTATCCTAATATCAAAGGTTTAGATTTTTTATTCAACACAAATTGAAATTGAATTAGAAACCAAAAACCTAAATTAACATGAATTTTTCTATCCATACACCACAAAAAGTAAAATTCGACTTTAGAAAGTGTCCCTGTGGAATCTCGATGCCCTGAAAATTATATGTTAAGAGTCGATGAATAATTTTGGAAACAAAAATTTTCAAATACGAACTCTTAGATACACTAGCATTATATAAATTAGGGCCTACGGACCATTGGGTCAACAATACAGATGCATTAAAATCATCATGATAATCACATCAGGAATTTAGAAATGGCTCATCTTTAACATCATTAGCTGAAACAAAACCTATGACCACGTTAAAATCAGCAATAAACAAAGCAAATTCCTCGCCCATAAGTCTAAATTCTACAATTCCTTCAGTAAACAAATCAAATTCTTCATGAGAATTAAATTGGAACATACATTAAAATTCTCTCATTAGTTAAACATATGTATGATAGTCAATTTTAGCAAACATATTCTAGCAAATTGATCCCATCATTTGTTCAAAGGAATCATGAACTTGTAAGGCTTGAAGAGTATCAGTAAACACATACTTACAAGGATAAATTTTGCTTTAGCTGAATTCCTGAAATCGTTTGTTGTCTTTTGGGAGTCTAAAAGAAGTGAAGCCTCCACTTCTTGAGTTTCATTGGCTATGATTCTCCACTTGTTTACTATTCCTTGTTTGATTTCGTGTTAAAGGGCCTGGTGTTAGTGTCAAACTTGGAGGTACTAACGGGGTTGATCCTGCAGCCGTGGGTGACATCGTCATGGTGCTCAATGGAGGTTGGGTGGTCGACAAATTTGCAATGGGATAGGTTATCCTACGTGAATCATTATTTTTTCTTGGCATGATTTCAACCTTAGTGAATACAAAATCCTGAACTCGAAATAAAAAACACAAAACCAACAAAATGTTGCTTTGGTAATGGATGGGCTACGGTTAAGAGGATAAGAAAAGGGTGGGTTTTATATTAAAATGAGATAGGTGTTAACAGAATTGAAAGGTTTGTGTAAAGTATGAGGTTATTGCAAGTGGAATTAAGAAATAAGTGAAGGAGGGAAGTAAAAATTGAGGGGGGGGGGTGCAGTAAGAGATAGTGGCGGCGGGAAGGAGAATTGTTTTTTTTGGGTTTTTCGTTTATATATATATATATAATAAAATTGGAAATATTAAAATAAAAATTGGAAATGCTAAATGAAATGAAATGAAATCAAATTTGTAACTAGAATAAAACAAACTTAACAAAATAAAATAAAAATGAGAACTACTAAATAAATAAATAAAAATAAAACTAAAATGGATTCTGAAATTTTTGGGTTGCCCCTAAATGCACTTCTTTTAAGTCGTTAGCTGGAAATGTGTGTCGACTTATGTGATTAGAGATAGGTTGGGATTACTGGCTCTATCTCTTCCATATGCTCGACTGTAAAGTTTTCATAATATGGCTTCAAATGGTGTCTATTAACTTTAAATACCTTATAAGTATCTAAACTTTGAATTTCTACCGCACCATGAGAAAAAACATTAGAAACAATAAATGGCCTGAGCTAGCCAGATCATAATTTTCCTGGAAATAACTTAAGATTTGAATGATAACGAACGTTTTGTCCCATTGAAAATTGTTTCTGAGAAATCATTTTATCATGAAAAGCTTTTTGTTTCCTTATAAATTTTTGCATTTTCATATGCTTAATTACAAATCTCTTTTAACTCTTGCAATTGCAACTTCTTATTGTTACTAACCGCTACCCGATCGATATTCAACTGCTTCACAACCCAATAGGCTTTATGTTTTATTTCCACAGGTAAGTGACAAAGCTTACCGAAAACTAACCTGTATGATGACATGCCTATTAGAGTTTTGTAAGTAGTCTGGTATACCCATAATGCATCATCTAAACGTAAGCTCCAATCTTTTCTATTCTAATTCACCACTTTTTCCAGTATGGACTTAATCTTTCTATTAGACACTTCAGCTTGTCCACTTGTCTATAGATGATAGGCTGTAGAAACCCGATGTGTGACACATCTCGTCATCAAAGCCTAAAAAATATTGTTGCAAAAATGGGTCCCTCGATCACTAATGATAACTCGAGGGATTCCAAATCTAACAAAAATGTTTGATTTAACAAAATCTATAATAGTTTTAGCATCGTCAGACAAAGTAGCCTTAGCTTCAACCTATTTTGAAACGTAATCCACAGTAAGCAAAATATAATTCTTACCAAAGGAAGAAGGAAAAGGACCTGTAAAGTCTATGCCCCATACATAAAAAATCTCACATACTAGGATGTTAGTCGGTGGCATTTGATCTCTCAATCTCAAACTACCAGTTCTTTGAGAATGATCACAAGACTTGCAAAACATGTAAGAATTATAAAATAGCTTAGGTAAAAATAATTGACATTCAAGAATTTTTTAAGCTATTCATTTGGGACCAAATTGTCCCCCACACCCAAATGAATGACAGAAATTTAATATGGAAGGAATTTCATCATCTGTAGCACATTTTTTAACAATCTGATCAGCATTTTCCAAGATGAGGTTCATCCCAAATATAATATTGAGCCTCTCGTTTAATTTTATCTTTTTTAGCTCTAGATAAATCACTAGGTAAGGACTTAGTTACGAAGAAATTAATTATGTCAGCATACCATGGAATTACCTGTTGAATTACGAAGAGACTTTCATTTGAAAATTCGTCTTGGATAACATCAAATGCATTGGTTGGAATGATCCTGCTAAGATGATCAACCACTAAATTTTCAGCTCCTTTGTTGTTGTGTATTTCCAAATTGAATTCTTAGAGAAGTAAGATCCATCGAATCAATCTCAACTTTGCTTCTTTCTTAGTTACCAAATATTTTAAAGCTATATGGTCTGAATAAATGATCACTTTCGTGCCCCATAAGTAGGACTAAAACTTTTTCAACCCAAAAACTACAGCCAAAAACTATTTCTCCATCATGGAATAATTCTTCTGAGCATCGTTAAGTGTCATGGAAGCATAGTAAATGACATAAAGTACCTTGTCCACTTTTTAACCCAGCATTACTCCAACTATATAGTCCAAAACATTGCACATTAGCTCGAATAGAATATCCCATTTTGGTGGTTAAATTGTTGGACCCTGAAACTTTTCTTATAAAATTTCAAGTAGTACATGAGAAGTGTAGATAGATTCATGTTTTGCTTTGGTGTTTTTGGTAGTGAGAGACTATGA
>JANZXR010000111.1:5419-16267 GCA_027575705.1 Erythroxylum echinodendron | reverse complement strand
GAAAAATGTCATTTCATGGTACAGGAGTGCATTGTTTTAGGTCACAAAATTTCTAGCAAGGGTATAGAGGTAGACCCCGTAAAAATTGATGTCATTAAGAAACTTCCACCACTAAACAACGTTAGATCCATAAGAAGTTTATTAGGCCATGTTGGTTTTTATTGTAGGTTCATTAAGGATTTTTCTAAGATTGCTACACCTTTGACTGAGTTGCTTGAAAAAGATGCTGTGTTTAATTTTGACGATAAATGTTTGACATCTTTTCATTTGTTAAAGGATATGCTTGTGACTGCAACTATTCTTATATCTCCTGACTTGTCTCTTCCTTTTGAATTAATGTGTGATGTGAGTGATTATACAGTGGGTGTTGTTTTAGGCCAAAGACGAGGTACGATCTTTCATCCCATTTTTTTATGCAAGTAGGACACTAAACAGCGCTTAACGCCATTACACCACCACAGAAAAAGAGATGTTGGCGGTTGTGTTTGCTTTTGACAAGTTTCACTCATATTTGGATTTGTCTAAAGTGATTGCGTATACTGACCATGTAGCTTTGAAATACTTGATGACAAAACCTGAAGCCAAACCAAGACTAATTCGTTGGGTTTTACTTTTGGAGGAATTTGACATTAAGCTGAGGGATAAGAAGGGAGCTGAGAATTTTGTAGCTGATCACTTATCAAGGTTAGATGAAGTTGCTATGGAGAGTGCAACAAAAAAAGACATTTAGGAGACTTTTCCTAATGAGCATCTGATGGTTATGACGGTCACTCCTTAGTTTGTAGATTATGTAAACTACCTTGCTGGTAATATCTACCTTGACTTTAAGGTAGGCGACCAGGTATTGATCTACAACTCTAGTTTTCGTTTTTTTCTAGGGAAGCTTAAGTCAAGGTGGTATGATCCAAGTGATTCCTTTTGGGGTCCTTGAGGTAAAATGAGAAAATGAAAATTCGTTCCAAGTAAATGGACAACGAGCTAAATTTTATATGCCCAAGTTTGTGGATAATTCTGAGGAGTGATTGTGTCTTCATGACACTTCACCTCCTTGATCGTAGTGCACACCTTCCAGTAGAACTGTGGTTTTCTTTCTTTTCTTTTCTTGTTGTTTCCTTTGCATTTCTTTCTATATTAATGCATTTCTTTGAGTTGTTTTGAGTTTTCTTTAGATTTGCGTGATTGGTGACAAAGAGTTCTTGGCCGATTCTTTTTCAGGGACGTTTCTTCTTCTTCTTTCGCCTCTTTGTGTTTGATTGTTGATTACTTGAACATTAGGGATAATGTTCATATTAATTGTGGGGGGATTGAGATTATGTGCATGATGATGTTTATAATATTGATGTGGATGTTGAGAGATACACACTTAAATGGTTGCGACTCTTTTAGTAGCTAACTTGGGTTCCATTTGTGATAAATTTGACCATACTATTTTGTCAAAGTAGTTGGATGGAGAATTGAGTTGTATGCGTGAACTTGGAATTAGAAACTTGAGAGGATAGTGAACCATATGGATTGATTAAAGTAGTCAGTTACATAAACTTTGTCAATAACTGATGTTGAGTGATGAGGCAATGTATAAAGTTTTGATGGATTTTCATTTAAGCACATGTGAGGTCTTGAGCTATATGACTACATTTCATAATTATTTATTTTCTTTGTTATATGTGAGGCTTCCCTATGTGGATTACCTTCAGAACTTACTCTGAACCTGTTGGATACTACTAGTTACATGCTTTATGGACATTATAAAGGCCTTCTTTGTTTTTAACCTTTAGCTTAAATAACCTACCAAGTCATTTTTCCCTTGTTATCCCCTTTGAGCCTTTAACTTTTTTATTTTCATATTAATCACATAGCATTGAAACATGAAAACTTTTGAACCTGACCATTTCACAAGTTGAATGAAGTACTAAGTATTTGATGTCTTTGACTTAGGGACTTTTGTTTTATACATTATTCTGAGATGTTTTAGAGGTACATCTACTCAGTTGTTGTTGATTTGTGTTACTACTATCTTCTTTTAAGTTTATTTTTACCAAAAAAAAAAGAAAAAAAGATCAAATAGTAGCATTAGATAGTGATGAGTAGTTGTATTCCCGTGTTTCTGTTTGCACATTTCAAAATTTCTTTTTGATTGTACCACGTTACCTAGTACTTTGTGAATGCTTGTGAATAGCCTTTGTCCTTTTTACTTCAAAAAAAAAACTTAACCTAAGCCTCATTACAACCCTTAAAAGCCCTTTTGATCTATGATGGCATGTACTCTATGTAGTGGAAAAATAGGTGAATTTGTAAGCCTATGGTAGTGTAATCTCTTAGAGAAAGTTTTGAGCGAAACACAACCCTTATACACTTGAGCGACATGAGTGAATATTGTGAGGAAAGTTCATTTTAATTTTATGCTTGCTTTTGATCAAGGATATCTACCTTTGATTTTGTTTATGCGTATTGATGAAAAGATTATGATACATATAGTAGCTTGATACTTGAGTTTGCTGAATTTTAAGGAATTGCAAATACTTGATTTTCTTTGAAAATGAAATGACAAAATACATTGATTGTGACCTAATTAAGTTGCTTGAGGACAAGCAACAATTCAAGTGTAGGGGTGTTGTTAATGGGCATTTTATATTGAATTTAGATATATAATTTGCTAAACTCTTGTTCATTTAATGTTTAAATTGTACTAATAAAGAGTTAGTTGTTTTAATTTTAGGGGCTTTGGAACATTTAAGAGCATAAAGCAAGAAAGCCCTTAAAGGAAGCAAGGATACAAAAAAAACATTAACGTTTTTAACCACCCAAAAACGTTAACGTTTTGACATAATAGCAGCCACGATTATTGTATGAAGAAAAGGCTAAAATGTCAAAAAAAAACAAAGAGAGTAAAATGCAGCAGGCGGCAAAAAGAAAAAGAAGGATTTTGGTTATGCGTGAAGCAAATTTTGACATTCAATACACATCAAACCAAAAAGGAGTTGGCTGGTGGCATAGATACAAGAACAAGAAGACATCATCTATGCGTAAAAGGTGAAAAAAATCTCCTAAAATCGCGTAGAAAGATGGTGGCGTGAACACTGAATAGTGAGAAGAAAACAAAGAAAGCAGTGGCGTTGAATCTTGGACTGGTGAATAACGCGAGCTGGTGACTTAAAAAAAATGAAAAGAACAAGAAGCTGGTGGAGAGAGGAGACGCTAGCAGCAGGTGAAGAAAAACAATGTGGAAGCTGGTGGCACTCATACAAGAATGACGCAAGTGGGAATGAAGAAACAAAGGAGAAGGAGGTGGCGTTAAAAAAAGGGCAGCTGTGTGACAAACAGGGAGTAGCATGAGTAACGTTGAAAAAAATAACAATAAGAAAGAGCTGCATTTGTTGAAAAAAGGAGGAGAAAAACGTGATTGGCAACTGGTGGAGACTCACAACGTCACAACTGAAGAAGTTGGCAACAAGAGGCAGCAAATACAGGAAGATAAAATAAGGGTGGAGCTGCGTGAGTAGGAGAGGTGCGTGAAAATAGAAAGAGAAGGTGAGATAGAGCTGCAGAAAAACTATTGGAGAACAACCAAGTGGAGTTTTTTGTGTGTGCAGGTATCGTGTCGACTTTAAGAATAGCATCTCTCTTTGGTGGGCACTCAAGGTTTTAAGTAAAAGAAGTGGTGGACGGTGGAGCTATTCAAGGCCACCCATTCAGCAATCTTAGTTTTAGTTTATTCCTTTATTTTGTTCTCTTCGTGTTCAATTTTCATTGGCTTTAGATTTTTTTCTCTTTTCTTTTATTTGCTTTTGGCTAATTAACTGAATGCTATGTCCTTTTTTTTAGCTTGATGTCCTTGTAGTTGTTTAATTTTTGTGGATTTAATCAATGCAAACATATGTTATGACCATGATTTATATTACATTGAGGAATATGTGTGAGTAAGTTTTTTTTCGGTTAAGGTTAAGATTGATATTGGATTAGGATAATTTTATGGTATTGATTTTTGCTTGATTAAACGTATATTTAGTCCTAATTTAGCTTGATCACCTAGATTAAAACCTTAGATGATTGAATGCTATAACCAATGGGATTTAATTTTTCGAAAAATTAATCAAGCGACATACTTGAGACTAAAGTGTCTACCAACCTTAGGATCTTGTATGAGGATACCTAAGATTAACGAACTTAATTTTAGGCTTCTTGTATTTAACACCTTTTATTCCGAATTATCTATGAACCAAGTAGGTGACTCGGATTTAGAAGAGAAGGGAACACTCATGAACATTAGGTTCAACTTGCTTAAAGTGAAGTATTTCCTAAATCAATACACCATTACAATTTTATTTTTAGTGTCCAATCCAATTGAAATCTAATACCTTAACCGATTTTTGTCATTTAATTAAATTTAGTCGTTTTCATTAATACCTTGCATTTTTACTTACTTTAATTTGTTTTATTTTTAAATCAATCAATTCTTGATCGTTCGAGTAATTTTTCATCGTTTAATTTAATTATCTTACGTGTTGAATTTTCCCTTAGGTACGATATCTGGTTCTTATCGATTTATATTACTTGTCGACGGGGTGCGCTTGCCTCTAATTGGTCTAGATAGAATTTAATTTATATTGTTTTCTTTAGACCGTAACAACACCCACGTATTCCAACATAAAGTGATTATTCTAGAAGTACATGACAAACATTACTTTTCAAATTCTAAACTTTTCCCTCATTAATGAGCTATATTAGATGCATACCCATCAAGAAACTTGGCTGATTTAAGAAATTGACAAAAAGTTTGCTTCTCCTTTTTTAACATGTTGTAATAAGTAGGTGGAATAATGTATAACCCATTATCTCTTCTTTTTAAATGCAAATTTTTTCTTATATTCATGTCTTCCAAGTCTAATTTAACCTTAATTGAGTCTTTCAATTTTTCATTAATTCCCATCAAAGTACCTAAAATATTCTCATAAATGTGTTTTTTCAATATACATCAAATCAAGACTATGCCTCAATAACAATTCCTTCCAATATGGCAAATTAAAAATTATGTTTTTTTATTCCAATTAAGATCAACAACACTTCGCTTTCATTTTTTATTACTTGAGTGCTTGTCTGGTGTCATGTCACCCAAAAGTGATAGTTGGTAAATCACATCATCAACAGACAAGTGTAAAGGAACTTCACTCAATTATACTTTACCATTAAACAATTTTCTTCTTCACCATCTATGCCCATGTCCTAACTAACGACGATGTCTCATATAACATATTTACTTCATAGCCTCATTGAATGAGTTTGATGGTTACACACAAGATAGGCCATATACCCTTTAGTACTCTATCCAAACAAATTTCCATATACTGGAAAATCATTTATAGTCTATATAACAACCGCATGCATTATAAATGTTTCACCTTCAACAACATCATAAGTTTCTAATCCAACCTCCCAAAGATGATTTAAGTCATCAATTAGTGGTTGCATGTATACATCAATATCTTATTAAGAGTTGTAGGTCCTAGATAAGTAAAGACAATGACATAAAAGGCTCCTTTATACACTTCCATGGAGCTAAATTGTATGGCTCTAGAATTACTGGTCACATGTTGTGGGAAGTACTTATATTATCAAATGGATTAAATCTATTCGAGGCTAAACCAAGTCGAACACTACAACAATCCTCTACAAACCATGGAAACTTTTCATCAAAGTTTTTCCACCCCATTAAGTCTATTGGATGACGCACAATTTTATCATCAATGTGTTTCTCTTTATGCCACCTCATATCTATAATCATTTTTTTGACATAAAAAGCTTTTGTAATTGTGGTTTAATAGGGAAGTATATTAAGAGTTTATGAAGAATCCTTTTCCTTTGCCATCATCCACTTGCCACCTTGATGCACCACAAATGGAACATTCTTTAATATCTTCACTGTCTTTCCAAAATATAGCACAATTATACTTACAAGCATGTATTGATATATACCCTAATCCAAGGTCCTTTAATAATTTCTTTGCTTCATTATAAGATTTGGGCAAATTGTGACCAACAAGTAATGCATCATTGAGTAAGTCAATTAACATGTCAAAAGATTTATTACTCCATTTATTGTAGAACTTCAAATTTAACAACTTGACAACAAAAAATAGTTATGAAAGTTTTGAACACTCTGGATATAATTCTTTTTGAGCAACTTTCAATAACTTCCAAAAATTATCTTTTATAAAAGTACCAATTATGTTAGGCAAACCGGTTTCATTCATAGTCTCCATATAATTCCTATAATCCTCTAACATGTTGCCAATTTCATCATCATCATTGTCATTAATATCACATTCTTCTACATCATTATTATTACTATTATCAACACTTCTAGAACAACTTGCTTTAGAATGTTCACTGTGATAAATCTATGGAGTATAGAATTTATCTATGCCTTGGATTAGCAAATGATTATATACCACATCTTGAATTTGAACGTTCACATTTAAGCAATCTATGTATGGATGTTGAATACAACATTCTACACTCATTTGATCTTTTACAAATTACATGAAACTCTTAACTCCTCATAAGTATTCAGTGGACCATTTTCGATAAGACATCCAATTTTTGTCCAATTAGCTATACAATTTAAAAGTAAATTACTAAATTGCTAAATGCAATTTAAGTTCTAAATTACATATAAATCAATACAAGTTGACATGCTAAGTTTTAATTCAAATAAACAATGAAATACAAGTTGACATACTAAGTTTGAAATCATAACATCACCAAGGGACGTGGCATTGTTAGACCACATAAATTGAGAAAAGATGTTCTTGTTATGACTGCTAAGCTTGTGGAATATTTTACAGAGCTGCATCATAAGTTTCCAGTCTATATACCTTCTAAATAGTTTATTAAAAAGATCATCCATAATTATAAGTAGATTTCTTATGATATTAGTCCAAAATTATGAAATACAAGTTAGTAAAGTAAGTTTGAATTCAAACAAACAATATATTACGTGGCATCGTTAAACCACATGAATCAAGAAAGGGTGTTCTCATTGTGACTCCTAATCTCGTAAAATATTTCATCAATAAGCCCCAATGGAGCTGCATCATAGATTTCCAACCTATTTATCATTCAAGTGGTTTATTAAAAAGATCATCCATAAGAGATTTATATAATTCCACATACAGTAAATACTTATGTAATTCATACATCTAGTCATTAATGATTCTAACAATATTCCAAACAATACGAAATTCAAACCTTCGTTGCATTCATACAAAACTTAAACACAAATACTTAGACTATTAAAGCAAAGCATAAAAACTAAACAAAAGTTAGACAACTTACCTAGACAGATGAACAACCAGAGACTAATGACGAACAATGAAGCTGGACGATTATCGATGCTTTTCAACATAAAATAGGGCCTGAGAAAACCCACAATTTCATTTCATAATTAATATAATACGCTTGTTCAATGTCAATATGTACATACACTGACATTATTCAATATAACTAACAATTTAAATATGTTTAACATAAGTGAAAAAAATAAAAGAAGATGAGAGGTTGTTGGAGAGCTAATTGTTTCGCTGTAAAACATATAGAAAGAAAAAATGAATTTAGAAATAATTATAGTAAAAGCTAATATTCTTCTTACACTAAGGGTCATAATTGACTTTTTATATTAGCATTTTAATATCTTCATATTTATGGAGAAAATGCCCTATAAACATATTGATTAGCAAATGGGGAAAAAAATTATATCACACACTTTTAAAAGAGTGTTTTTAATTGTTTCCCAATCCAACTAATATTATAAACAATTCAAAGTTGATCGAACTTATAACAAAGAAGAGTAAATTATTATGTCATTGATCTATGGATTACTATTTAATTTTTTGAAACTCATTAATAAGATTTGCATAACGGTCTCGTCCTCTAGCATTGAACTAATATATCTTACCATAACTTATCAAAACGAAATCTATGTCTTAATATTGTTATCAAAATTGAATTATTTTAACATCAATATTAAATTATCAATCATGAAATTCCAAAAAAAAGTAATTACTAAAAGATTAACATATCAAAAGGTTCAATTAGTTTCTACAACTTTTGAGAAATTAATAATGTAGAAAAGATGCAAATCTTACATATATGTATCTCTTTCATTGAATACAGTTCCTAGCATAATGCCAAGCCACTTTTATATTTTCTAACTAATCAACAATGGCTGGGTTAAGCCTAAACATCTTAAAATGAGATTGAGTATACGAATTCAATCAAACATATCAATTTTGTTAATTTAGGATCGAATTAATTCAATTATTATAATTAGTTAAATTTTTAAAAAAATTATCAATTAAACTAAATTTGAACTCAATCAAACTAATCATAAAGACATAAAGAAATTAAAAATTATCTAAGATTACATACCATATCTAATTTATACTATGTAATATAAAACAAAACTACTGTATCAAATGTATCTGCTTATAAAAAAACTCTAACAGAACTTTTATCTAATATGTTATAGACAGTACTCAAACAAGCTTCGTAATCTATATTCAGCTTCGGTCAACCCATTCTGGACACATTACCCATCTCACCATCTTCATTTTTATCACAACACACACTCACCGTTAACCAAACTACAACACACAGTGTGCGCACACACACACACATATAGAACACAAGACCCAGCAGAAAACAACACCCAAATACAACAATGTCAACATTACTAGAAAACAACACCCAAATACACCCCAACACTTGCCCTAACCAACGATTAAATATAGACAACAACAAATAAAAACAACATGACGATGGCGATGATAGAAGAAAAACATAGAGGAATAAATGAAGAAGACGAAAACAAAAGGGGAGGGGGAGGCTTCATTTTTTAAATTTATAATTAAATAAAAATGATGTTGTTTGTTGTTGAAAAAACTGTGTCATTTTTATGTTATTTTTTAAAATGTTGCAACATTTGGCGACAATTACAGAAAATGTTGCAACATTTAAAAAAATAACACAAAAATGACATCATTTTTGTTTCTTTTAAGTGAAGAAAAACATTGCCGAATGTTAAACAATTGGAGACAATTTTCGGTTGTCGTCGCCAATGTAGACTACCCTTTAGTGACGATCTCATGGAATCATCACTAAAGAGACATATTTGGCAACAAATTTACAAAATTGTCACCAAATTGTTGACCTTTGGTGACAATTTCTTAGTAACGTTGCTAAAGGAAGTTTTGTAATATATAAACATTTATATTTGTATTTTTATATTTAGCAAATTTTTTAATATATCATTCCTATAAAACAATATAGAATTTATATATAATAAATAGAAATTTGTGTCAACATATAAAATTTTCAAATTATATATTTTAAAATAAATTAATAAAAATATAAATTTATATAATATAAATTAATTTTGTGTTTTTAGTTTTATAAATTTTTAAAATGACATTGTTTTTAGATAAATTCATTTTTAGACTTACAATCACTGTCAATAATATTAAATTTGATTCTTAAGAATATGATATTAATATTTAATATTGATTTCCATTTTTTACTATATTTCAATTGTTTTTCAATTATAGTGCAATCAATATAATTATATATGATAATTAATATAATGTTATATGAATGTATAAATAATAATTGTGACTAGTATAATGATTTATGAATGTGTAGATAATAGATAAAGTTTCTTATATCTTACTTATGTAATATATTAATCTATTTATTCATAATTCTCCATTTATTATATATATAACTTTGGTATTGTTATATAAAATTTATATTATATATAATTTCATCTCCAAAGGTTAAGTCAAATGATAATGGGCCATCATTTGGCAATGGTTTTTTGAATCGTTGCCAAATGGCATATTTCTTCCAAATTAATCGAAAATAATGCGTTTTGTTTGACAATAAATGACGTCATTTTTTATTACTTATTAACACCAAAATGAAGCTCTTTTTGTTTCGTGTTACCTATCATATTACATCTTAGTTCACCGTCAAAGAAGCGTCATTTCCTCTGTTGTGATCGTCTCTTGTGTTGTGGTCGTCACTGTTGAATAAGTGTCATGTCGTGTGTTGATAATGCTCTTCTTTTCTGTTTTCAAGAACCCTACTTCTTGTGTTTTATTTTTCTGCTTCGGTTTAAAGTGTATGTGAGTTTTGTATTCTGCTTATGGTGTATGAGTTTTTGTTTTCATTTGTGTGTTCGAAGATGGTGAATTGTCTTTCTGTGTTGGTTGTATATGGGTTGACTTTTTTTCCATCTTCTATGCCTTTTTAAGGAAAGCTTGCTAATTGTTTAATGAAAGGACTGTTAAAGTATTTAACTTTGGTAAGTTATGTTTATGTACTTCATTTTGTTTTCAATTCCATCAAAGTATCTCTCTCCATATCTAAGGAAGGGACCGGAGGACTCGACTATTTTTATTAGAATGGTGACTTTAAAGGAAAGCACACTTAATTATGTATAATATATAGATGTCAAAAATTGCACATTTATGCATAATTAATAGTGACTTTGAAAGAAAGCATAGTATAGTAAATACATACTTAACATTCTCAACCTTATCATATAAAGTAGTCTCAGTTAATAGATCATAAAATTAACATTACTAGAATAAAATTAGTGGGTATGAAAAAGGAGGAATGAGTATGGAATGAAAGATTGAGCTTGGTAAGGGGATATAATTATATGGTTATTATTTTAATTACCCACTTTTGGGTAATACCCCATTCCTGTTGGCCTCCAAAATATTTTGTCGAATTAAGCATTATAGTTAATTTGAATTTTTGCCTTAGCTTGAATTATAAGGATTTAATTAT
>JANZXR010000107.1:3155-26410 GCA_027575705.1 Erythroxylum echinodendron | reverse complement strand
CTTATGATGCTTTATAAGTGAGTAATGATATGATGCCTTGTGAAGTGACTGTAGCGATCGAACGTGGCTCACCCTTACTGGAGGATATATATCGGAATGACCTCCAGGCGTCCCGGTGTGTACCCTGCGATTAGGGGGTGCTACATAAACTCTGATTACTTTTATTATTTATGACATAACTATAAGTCACTCACATAAACAACAACTATCATCTCAACACTCAACACAATCCAAATCCACTAATCAATGTTAAAGCACACTACACGCAGTTCAATTGTTCAAGGTTGATTTGCATTTTGCAGCCATGAGACTTGAAGTTTGTAGTTCCACTTACTGTCGATGAGGCTTTACTGGGATGGTATTGGAGACTCGATGAGGCAAGTCAGGCAACCGAGGGAGTGAATGTAGAGGATGATGAGAGGAGTGGTTGGTTGGTTGATTGACTACAAGAGAGTGAGGTCGAGGTAACTGTGGTGAAGGTGAGATCGCGAGAGACAGTGAAGCGACTGTACAGAGAGGGTGGGCTAAGGTGATTACGACTGAGACATAGGCAAATACGATCGTGTGGCATAGGCAGGTGCGAAATTACGATAGGTTGACTATTGAGAGTGAGAGCAGAGAAGTCAGATGAGAGACTGAATGTGAGAGTGAGATGCTAAGAGAAGTGGAGCAGGCGGATGGGAGGGGAGTCAGATAATTTTATGGTTAAATTTTTTTAAATTACAATTTACGATAAGTTTAAAATTACAATTTACGATGAGTGATCAATATTTTGATACCGACAGTACAAAATCACTCAATATTGTATTGTTTTTTGATGGGATCAAATCTTTTGTGCCCATAACTCTAAGCCAACCCTGTTCCAGATGATCCCATCCACATAAATATGTGAGACCCAAAGAAATGTATGAATAGGATTGTTTGAAACAGGATTATGGGCACAGAAGATTTTGTTCCTTTTTTGATCGATATAGTACAATACCTATAAATTTGGTCATGCTCTATAGATTCTCGTCAATCCAGATACTTCTCTTATTCTTCATTCTACTCCCTCATCCCCTACTCAACCTTCTGTAGCCCACTCCTCTTCTCCATTCCTCTCTACAACTAATCCTCCCTCAACCTCTGCCATTCCTCCTAAACCTTCTGCCATATCTTTCAGTGAATTTCAACATCTTAAAGGAGTTAGAAGGACCTAGAAACAGGTTGTGGATGACAACTCTAATTCTTCCTTGATTTATATTCTACCTGTTGAGATTGAAGGGAAGCTAATGGTGGTTTATATTCTAGATATTCTGCAGGAAGGTGCTAGGATATGGGAAATTGCTCTTGTTGATTTTTTAAGGATAAAAGACCTGCTTTTCTAGTGATACAAGCATGGACTCAGAGAAACTGGAAAAGGAGAGGTATAATGGAAGTTATGCTAACTGAGGAGGATAAATTAATCCTTACCTTCTCAAAATCAGAAGCTCAAAAGGTAATTGAAGAAGGCCCTTGGCACATCGCTCAACTTCCTTTATTTCTTCAAAATTGGCAATCGGACATGAAATTAGAAAAAATTAGATTGAAAAACATTCCTTTATTGGTGACTGTCCATAACATTCCTTTGGAATATTAGACTAAGGGTTTGAGTATGCTAGCTAGTTACTTAGGAAAACCAATATATATGGATGAAAACATTGCATTGAAGAAAATTATTAAATTTGCACGGAAATATGAATATTTCTAAGGAAATGAAAGAAAGCATCTCTATTCTAAGGTTGGCAAATGAACATTCTCTCAGAGAGGATAAGGTTATGGTTACAAACCAATGGAAACCTTCTTTAAAAGCACCAGGCAAAGAATGGAAACCTACGGGGAGAGTTTTCATTAGAAGAGACTATTAGGAGGTAATAGGTATGGAAAAGATTAATTCAGAAGACAATAAAGATTGGGAGGAAGCAGAACAAGTTTCTAATAATCATGAAATGGTTCAGGTCGATAAGGATTCACCTAAAAATGGGGAGAGTATTCAAGAGGAAAACAGTCCAGATTCAGTTCAGCAAGGAGGAGTTCTTCAGAATCCATCGAGTGATTTAAATAAGTTATTAAGGAATAAGAGAGAGAATGAAAGGGAAATTAGTGAAATTAATCCAAGCAAGAGAGTCCATGATATCCAATTGAATGAGCAAAACCAACAGAAGGTTGAATTGCAGAGTGAAGTTACTCAAGAGGAACAATTTGAATAGGTTATCTCTCGAAAAAGCAGCAGGAGCAGTAGGAAAGGCTCCAAAGGGAAAAGTAATCTCTTATGTCCTTGATTATTTGGAATGTAAGAGGAATAAACAACTCTTCTAAGCTTAATGCGGTAAGGGATTTTGTTCTAAAGGAAAAGTCGTTATTTTGTCTAATGAAAACTAAAATTAGAGAAGCAAATCTTAATAAACTAAGTTGTTTGAGTAGCAAATGGTAGTTTCTCACAAACCACCAATATCATGCCTATGGAAGGATTATTATTGTTTATGATGGTGATCTTTTGGAAGTGAAGGTTCTGGAAACCAGTCAGTAACTTATCCACACAAAACTTACCTTCAAAATGGAAAACTCTTGTGCTTTAACTACTTTTTTTTCTATGGTTTTAACATAGTGTTTCAAAGAAATGAGCTTTAGAATTCTCTTTGAAGACTTAAGGCATAAGTTAACGTTCCATGGTTAGTTAGTGGGGACTTTAACGCCAATCTTTTCAGATCAGGGCTGAAGGCAACTGTAACCTGCTCAACTACACTTCTGATATGATCAATTGTATGCAGAAGTTGGAACTAACAGATTTAAAATCTGAAGGCCATAGGTTTACTTGGTCTAACAAACAAAGCTCTATTTGGCAAATCAGGAAAAAGCTGAATAGAGCTATGGTTAATGTGGAATAGTTAAATACTTTCTCAGGAAGCACAACCAATTTCCTAGACCCACGAATTTCCGATCATACCCCTGTAAAGGTTGATAACTTGTTTACAACTACTAGAATCCATCATCCATTCAGATTCAACAGTTTTCTGGTTAGTATGGAGGGCTTTCAAGAAGCAATTATGAAGGGTTTGGAGTATGAGATCTATGGTTCTAAGCAGTACATTTGCTTGCATAAGCTCAAGACTATTAAACAGGAATTGAAGATGTTAAATTTAAAGAGAAGTCAGAACTCCTCAAAGGAGATAGATACAGCAAGAAACAAGCTTTTAGTAATTCAGAAATCTTTGGCAACTAACCCCACGGATTGTATTCTAGCTATAATTGAAAAGGAAGCCCTTAAGACCTATTTGCAAATGGTGGACAATCAATGTTCATTATTGAAGCAGAGAGCCATAATTAATTGGATTAAGAATGGCGACAGATGCACTAAGTTATTCTTTAATTCAGTGTTAGCTCGAAGGAATGTAAACAAAATCACTTCCATAAAAATCGAAGTTGATGAGATTGTACTTCGACAAGATGGAATTGCAAAGGAAGCGATGAATTTTTATAAAAATCTCCTTGGCTCTGGAGTAGACCTTAGGCATTTTGTTACAACTAAGATCCCTAAACATGAGACTTCTTTGTTAATTAGACCAGTTACATATTAGGAAATAGAGAGGGTGGTTTTAATATGAACGGCTCTAAGGATCCGGGACCAGATGGATTAAATGTGGTTTTCTATCAAAAAACTTGGAGTAGCTTGGGGGGGATAGCGAAAGAGGCAATGCAAGAGTTATTCCAAAATGTTATCTTGCTTAAGAAGATCAACAAGACCTTTCTTTGTTTGGTCCCTAAGAATTCCAACTCATCCACATAGACTGAATTCAGACCTATATCTTATACTAATTTCCTCTATAAGATCATCGCCAAGATTTTGAAAAATAGGCTGAAGGAGGTTCTACACTTTCTCATTAGTGAGAATCAAGGTGCTTTTATGAGTAGCAAGGATATTGGGGATAATATTCTTTTAGTACAGGAGTTTTTGAAAGGTACAATCACAGCAAAAGTCCTCAGAATTGTACTATTAAGGGGGATCTACAAAAAGCTTTTGATAGTGTGAGCTGGAGGTTTCTGATATATACTATAGAGGTTATGAAATTTCCTTATAGGTTTATAAAGTGGGTTAAAAATGCATCACTACTGCCTCCTATGGAATTTTGATTAATGGAAACCCCACAGAGAGATGTTTAAAGGCAAAAAATGACTTAAGCAATGGGATCCTCTTTCTCCTTACTTATTCCTAATTTGCAGGGAGGTTCTTACCCTAATGCTGAAGCATAACACTTTAATGACCCCAGCTTCAGATACCATTTCAAATGTAAGAAGCTTTCTCTAACTAGCTTATGTTTTACAGATGATCTTATTCTTCTAAGCAAGTTTAATGTTTATTCAGTCTCCCTACTGATAAGTGTCAGACTAGGAAGAACATAATTTCTATAATTGGTTTTCATATGAAAAAACGTTCGTTACAGTTACAAGTCTTATAGACTGAATTTGCTTAATTGTAGGAGGGGATCAATGTAAGTAAGGAAAGGATCGATCCTACAATCAAGGGAGATCAATCCTTTCCTACAATCTCTCTTTTCACATGTAACAGGATACTTTCCTATTCTAACACTCCCTCTCAAGTTGGGTCGTGGGATCTTCCACACCCAACTTGGACAACACTTTGTGAAACACTCGCCCAATAACAGCCTTGGTCAGGACATCTGCTGGTTGATATTCAGAGCGCCCATATGGAAGACTGATGGTTCCTTCCTCAAGCTTCTCCTTAATAAAGTGTCGATCTACTTCAAGGTGTTTGGTGCGATCATGTTGTACCGGATTCTCTGAGATGCTAACTGCTGCCTCATTATCACAAAATAATTCGCAAGTCACTTGTGGTGGATAGCCAATTTCAGTCAACAATTTCTTGATCCAAAGCAGCTCAGCTAACCCCTTTGCAATCCCTCTAAATTCTGCTTCTGCACTTGACAATGCGACTACTTTCTGCTTCTTACTTTTCCATGTCACAAGGTTACCTCTGACTATAGAAAAGTAGCCGAAAGTAGATCTTCTATCAATCGGATTACTAGCCTAATCTGCATCCGTGTATCCCTTTACCTCTAAATGCCCATTCTTCCGAAATAGAATCCCATTTCCAGGTGTGCCTTTAAGGTAACGTAAAATCCTCAAGGTAGCATCCATGTGTTCCACTTGTGGTTTGTGCATGAACTGACTCATTATTCCAACAGCATATGTTATGTCTGGCCTAGTGTGAGATAAGTAAATCAACTTTCCCACCAATCTCTGATAGGTTTCTCTGTCAGCAAGTTCTGCTCCCTCTTCCAACTTCAAGCCATGGTTTACCATTATAGGTGTATCTGCAGGTTTGCAATCAATCAAACCTGTCTCAGCTAGTAGGTCTAACACGTATTTCCGTTGTAAGATGAAAATACCATGTTTCGACCTCAAAACCTCTATCCCCAAGAAGTATTTCAACCCTCCAAGGTCCTTCATTTCAAATTCTTCAAATAAGTTTCTTCAGAGCTCCGCTATTTCTTCCAAGTCATTGCCTGTTATAATCATGTCATCTACGTAGATGATAAGGTATGTAACAAGTTCACCCTCCTCTTCAGAAACAGTGTGTGATCCGAGTTACTCTGCTTATACCCATATCCCTTCATTGCTATTGTGAATCTACCAAACCATGCTCTTGGTGATTGTTTCAAACCATAGAGAGCCTTCTTTAGCCGGCATACTTCGTTTCGCTGGAATCCAAGTGTGAACCGAGGGGGTGCTTCCATATATACTTCTTCTTTCAGATCACCACGGAGGAAGGCATTCTTGACATCGAACTGGTGAAGCGGCCAGTCAAGGTTAGCTGCAACTGAGAATAGTACTCTGATAGTATCAATTTTGGCCACTGGACTAAAGGTTTCTGAGTAGTCAACCCCATAAGTCTGAGTGTACCCTTTTACAACAAACCGGGCTTTATATCTTTCCACTGTTCTATCTGCCTTATGTTTCACAGTAAAGACCCATCTACACCCAACTGCTTTTTTTCCTGTTGGCATTTTACATTTCTCCCACGTGTCATTCTTTTCCAATGCTTCCATTTCCACTCTCATTGCATCAAGCCATTCTGTCTTCATCTTGGCCTCTTCTACTGTTCGAGGAACAGCTTCAGTGTCTAATATTTTTGAAAACACTTTAGCTTCCTCTGATAGTCTCCCCCTGGCCAGATTGGCCACTGGATATTTGGACCCTCTCGGTTCACGTTCTGGTGAGTATCTCCATGATGGAATGCCTCGTGTGTTTCTAGGCGGAAGAATATATCTGCAAGTGTTCTCCTGTATCTCAACTTCTAGAGCGAGGACTGCATTTTCATGATAAGAGTAACTTGAAACGGAAGGAATATCATGGTCAAATGTATTTACCTCTTGAGGAACATCCAACTCAGTTGATGACTGGGGTGAACTAGGTCCAATGGTCCTTTCTTCGTTTTCTGAGGTGACATCAACGGATCCACTAGCTATTTTTTTGGGTCCACTGAGTGACAAAGTTGGGCTAAGTAACCAACGTAGTGTGTCGATGTCATAAGTCTCCCCCTGACCACTGGGTTGGGCTGAATAGAAATATTCGATTTCTAGAAAGTCGCAATCCATAGTGGTGTAGATGCGACGAGTAGAAGGATGATAGCAGCAGTAACCTTTCTGATTAATTCCATAACCGAAAAATACGCATTTAACAGTGCAAAGATCAAACTTGGTCCGCTTAGCCTTAGGAATATGCACAAAGACAGAGCAGCCAAAAATTTGAGGTTGGAGAGACATGTGAGGTGGTATATGAGTATGAGTGGCAAGAACATTTAAAGGGGTTTTGAGGTTCAGGATTTTGGTTGGTAACCTGTTCAGGAGATATACAGCGGTGGCTACAGCTTCGGTCCAAAAATGGGTTGGTACATGGGATTCAAGCATAAGGGCTCGGGTAATTTCTAAGATGATCCTACTTTTACGTTCAGCCACCCCATTTTGATGAGGTGTGTTGGGGCAAGTGGTTTGGTGGATTAATCCTTTGTCTCGGAAGAAGGATTGCATGGACTGGTTCACAAATTCCCCCCCATTTTCAGAACGGAGGATTTTAATGGGCTTATTAAACTGAGTATGGATCATGTTATAAAAGTGCACAAATTTTTGAGAAACCTCGGACTTATGCTTTAGAAAGTAGACCAAGGTCATTTTGGTACAATCATCAATAAATAATAGGAAAAATTTAAAAGCATTATTGCCAGAGTTTGGGGCTGGTCCCCATATATCAGAATGCACTAAATCAAAAACATGATCTACTCGAGTGTTATTAGGGAGAAATGACTTCCTATGACTCTTAGACAAAACACATGTATCACAAGGGCTATTATGCGATAAATTGGGAAAAAGGATTTTAAAATAACCAGGAGATGGGTGTCCTAGACGTTGGTGCCATAGCCAACTTTGTCATTTAGTTGTCCCATGAGCTAGTAGTGCGGAACCTTTTTGAGCTACCTCATCAACGTAGTAGAGACCATCTTTCTCAGTGCCACGTCCAATAATCTCCTGGGTCTGAATGTCCTGCAAAAGGAAAAAATCATGGTTCATGAGCACTATACAATTCAACTCCCATGTCACTTGGCTTGCTTACAATAATTTACAAGTAAGCGAAGGAACATATAAACAATGAGATAACTTCAAAGTAGGTGACAATTCTACTGCCCCTGCACCACAAACCAGTGTAAATTCCCCATTAGCAGTCTGTATTTGAGCTTTATTGGGTTTGGATGGGTTGATAAGGTCATTAGGATCGTGGGTCATGGTATCAGTAGCCCCACAATCAAACAACCACCTATTGCACTTCCTTTTTTCACATTCTTGGGCTAAAAAAGCCCGTTTTGAAGTAATTGAGCCCTGCTGGGTTGACTGCCACGATTTTAAACAGCTGGAACTGTTATAATTCTGATCAGAACTCGAGGGGCGCATGTGCAATTCACGTAAATTGTCAGGGCTAAGTTCAAGATTAGCAAAACATCCGAGTTTAAAAAATTGTGCATTAAAAAACGAAGGGCTTTGGGGTAAATACGAAACCCCAAACCCTATACCTGATTTTGCACCTCCTTCTCTTCTAACACCCACTGCTGCGAAACCTCCATTGTTTCTCTCTGCAGCGTCGCTGCTGATGCTAGCAGTCTTAGAGTTGCCCATCGCGGTGGCGGCGCTACCAGTACGTCTTAGATTTTCTCTGTTCCATCGCTTGGGATTGTCACGCCACCAATCTGGAAAGCCAACTAGATGGAAACATTCTTCACGGGTATGTCCATTCCAGTTGCAATGAGAACATTTAAGGTGCGATCTGTCCTCTTTATTTCAGGGCCGGAGTGATGAACTGAACTGACCACCGATTTGATCTAACCGGCTGTTGGATTCTTCCCAGAATTGATTCTTGGTTTGTCCCAATTATTTTTGGTTATTGACGCCTCCTCTGGCTTGGCTGTCTCCAGCATGGGCTTAGTCCCTTGTCTTCTAACCACTAATCCGGCTCCCACTCCTAATGATATATTATCATCGTCATTGTTCGTAGCCACCGACGGGTTCAAGATGTTCAGTCGTGAGGCTTCTTCGCGAACAGCAGCATAAACTCGTTCCACTGAAGGTAATGGGTCTTCTCGCAACAAGTCTCGTTTTCCTGAATCAAATTTGTCACTCATACCCTCGAGGAATTGGTATAATCTATTTTCTTGCTTCAATTTGTTGTACATGGTGATGTCTATGGCACACACCATTAGATTCGGTTGACGAACGTCAATTTTTTGCCACATCCCCTAGAAATTACTGTAATATTTTTCCAGAGAAAGTGTTCCCTGTTGAAACTGGTTAGCCTTTGAGATGAGATCATGAATCTGCAGTGCTCCATCCCCACTAAAGTATGTTGCTGTTATTCCATTCCATAGTTCTCTGGATGTGGGATATTCGATGTACTGTCCCACTAGTTCTGGTTCTATTGCTCCAATAATCCAAGAAAAAACCTGGAGATCACTCTGTCGCCATCTGTTGTATCCCGGATCTGTTGGTGCTGGGGAAATTGTCCTACCAGTGATGAAATCCAATTTTCCCTTTGCGCCAATGGCAAGCAGCATAAGACGTGACCACAGGGAGTAGTTGTAGTGATTCAATTTGATTGCTATTAAGATTGTTTGGTTAGATTCGGGCTGATTTGTGGTGTATTGTTATAGGATTTGGGCAATTTGGTTTGACAGCATCTCAGTGGCTTTTGAGATTGTCGGGTGATGGGTGCTGCTACTACTAGTATCTTCAGCCATGGTTTATAAGATGGGTACAAAACAGGTAGATGAAGAAACAATGAACGACCCTAAAATCGTCACTGCTCTGATACCATGTCAAACTAGGAAGAACATAATTTTTGTAATTGGTTTTCATATGAAAAAACGTTCGTTACAGTTACAAGTCTTATAGACTAAATTTGCTTAATTCTAGGAGGTGATCAATGTAAGTAAGGAAAGGATCGATCTTACAATTAAGGAAGATCAATCCTTTCCTACATTCTCTCTTTTCACATGTAACAGGATACTTTCCTATTCTAACAACAAGTACCCTCAACACTTTAAGGAGATGTCTGGATTGAGTATCAATATTCACAAAAGTTATTTCATACTCTCCAAAAGTGCTACTCATCTTTCAGATTCCTTGTCACTAGCTACAAGTATGGAAATCAAAGATCCTCCTCTTCTATATTTGAGCATTCCTATCTCATCCATGAGACTAAGATATTGTGAATGTATCCCTTTAATCGAAAAAATTATTTAAAAAATTTGGCTTTTAGACTAATCGAGCCCTGTCTTATGGAGGGAAACTTCAACTTCTGAAGTCGGTAATTACATCAATGCAAACTTAACGGTGTTCCTACTTACTCCTCTCCAAAGGACTTATTAAAACTGTTGAAAAGCTGATGAAGCAATTTCTATAAGGGAAAGGAAATGGTGAGAAAGGAATTACAAAAGTAAGTTGAAAGCATATCTGTCAATCGAGGGAGGCAGGTGGGTTAGGTTTGGAGTCAATTAGTAAGAAAAACAACTTACTTATAACTAAGAGAATTCGGAGAATCCTAAATGAGAAAGATTCTTTGTAGATCAAATGGATTCACATCTATATATTAAAAGGTGAGAGTCTTTAGGCTCTACGAATCAAAGACAGATACTCTTGGTTCTTTTCTCGGATTAAGGAAAGAAGTTCAACAGTATGTAACTTGTCAAATAGGGGTAGGGGAAAGAATTTCTTTATGGTATAATAACTGGACATGTCAAGGGGCTTTAATTCATAATCACTTGGCAAGATTTCTATTGGGGAGGTTCCTTAAAAGAGCTAAGTTCTATGAAATAATTAGAAATGACAATTGGATGCTATCCTCAGAGGAAATTAGACTTTTGCCCTTTCCATAATATAGAAGCCTCGAGGAGAAGATATATACTTACGAGATGAGATTCTTATTTCAGAAATTACTATAAGGTAAGCTAAAAAGCTAAGGGGTGAGGCAATTACAAGAGTGGGATGGTATTCCCTGATTTGGAGCAAAGTTCTTATACCAAATGCTAGTTTTCTCTTTTGGCTACCTATGTTAAACAGACTCAGAATTTTGAATAAGCTGAAATTCCTATCCTCTTTTAAGATTTATATTCTTTACAGCCTAGAGGATGAAATTAGGGATAATCTCTTCTTCGAGTGTATTTTCTCTTAAGGAGGTTTGGGCTAAAATCTCTAATCTATGTGGTCCTAGTTTTAATTATTACAAACTTACGGATAAATTACTAGAGATATCTCATCTGCATATCTATAAATTTGATAGGGATATTTTTTGTATTCAAGCAGTTTAGAATGCGAGGAATAATAGGAAGTTTAAAGAGAGATCTAACTATCTACTTTTTCTTATAGAACTCTCTATCGCCAACATTAGAGAACAACTGATTACAAATCAACTAGATCAGTACTGTAGCAGAAGAATGTCTCTCTCGTGAAGAATATAGTCCTCGAAGTCTATTCCTAAATCATGATACTCTATAAAGTGTTCATGCAAGTTGGGTTATTGAAAAGAAGAAAGTTCTCATGAATAGTTTTTATCTAGATTCAATCAGATTCTTCACCTATCATGAAAGAAGGAGACTTTTGAAGAATAGAAGAACAGGAAGATCCGAACTCACTTGTAGGAAACATAATGGATGGAGAGTACCTTCCTCATATCTGACTCCTGTTTGGCCAAGACTTGTATGAAGAGAAATGAACAGTAGAAACCACAGAGTCGCCACCGCAAAGTCGTGCCTTCAGAGTGTCTTTTTCCTCCTTCCAAATCTCGAGTGTATGAAGCTTCGAGAAAGAAGAGAGTCCTTATACCCTAATCGTTAAATGTCATCACACATTTTGATTTGAGTACGCATACCTAAACTAAGATCTCTCTTTATGCGGAGAAACAAGCAGTAGAAACTTAGTATCGTCACCGCAAAGCTGCACTTCCATAGAGTCATCTTCCTCCTTCCCAAATCGAGTATTCGTCTGAAGCTTCGAAAAAGAAGGGATTCATTTTAACATTTGTCTCAACTAAGTGTTTAGTGTTGCTACTTATTTAATCTAACGTGGAGAGGGCCTCTCCAAAGATGAACACTTCTATTATTTCTTTAATGAATTTTTTAAAATTAAAAAAACTATTTTCAGTTTCCAAGAAATTCTGGTGGAATTCGGAATCCACAGGGATCACTACTAGACCTAGACTTTAACAGTCCAGATTATAGTGCAAGTTAATAAAAAGAAATACAATAATCAAGACTACCGGGAAATAATAATTATAAACTCATGATGACCTTAAATTAACAGCAAGATTGGAAGCAATGAAAAGGGGGAAGCACTCTTTACAAAATGGTTTCTTGTGAAAAGATTACAACCTCACTCCAACGCTAAGACCCAACAATTTCCTCAAATTTCATTATTACAAAGGACAAAGACTCGCTCATTCGGAGACCATGTCCCTCCTAGGGAATCCCTTCAATGTCCATTTGAAGGCCGAAATACAGTATTATAGCCATTGACACCACATGCCAGATTTGAGTACTCAGGACCGTAGTACGGGGAGCCTTCGCCCTCCAGATTCCTCATTCCCACTAGAGACAGGTCTGAACCTGCTACTTGCCACTGGCTTTGAATCAAACCATCCATCTGCCCATTTGCGTAAGTCAGGGGACTTGCCTGCGGAACATATTCCCTTGCTGCATCAAAATGAGGTCCTGAAGAGCTGTAACAATGCTGAAACCCACCTTCATGATAACTCCTTGTACGCTCAAACCGGCAAGAGCTGTTGGGTGAGGTACCCATGCTACTTGACAAGCCTACGTCAGAAGGGAAAGAATACTGTCGATGTAAGATGTGTTGTCCGTCGTTCAGAGAGTGAAGACCTCTATTTGCTGCAACTCCCTTCCCATTAGCGTGCTCGTCATCGAGTAACTCATTGATAATATCAAGATGTGGGAATTCATCTGTCACCATACCTTGAGTCTGACGACCTGATGTACAGGCAGGTAACTCCGTAGAGAAAAGTTCCCGAGATCCACTGCTTACTGGTGGGTATAACTCAAGGTTTTTAATTCCATTCCCAAGAATCGATGGGTCACAATGCAAGCTTCTAGAAGTATCCCTTTGAGAATTTTCCATCCAATGGGGTCCATTCTGTAAAATATCCCTAGCTACCATGCCAAAAGGAAAGCCAGATTGTACAGAGTTCAGCTCTACCCTTTCAGAGCTCTGGGGTAGAAAGATCCTGGGAGATACTATAGTGGATGACTGTGTGGGAACTGGGGGTGGGTTCACTCCAGAGCTTGAAAGGATGGTATGAGGAAAACTGGCAGAACTTGTACCAACAGCAGTACCTATTATCGCATTTCGATAGGATTGAGGGACATAACTTTGAGTAGCTTGTGATGGTTCAGGCCCAAGTCGCCCGGTAGCACTTACTGAACGAGCAAGCAATGGGGTGGTCTGAACCATGGAAGCAACTGGAGCAGTGGGTCTGGGTGCAGGCACCAAAGGAGCACTAGAAGGCCTTGACATCACAGGCACTTGCTGGGGTATTGGCTTTTCACACAGCTTCAGGGTCGATGCATTATGGCGGTCAGCATTAATCACAGCTACACTCTTGGGGGAGGTAATTGAGGTTGCTGCTTTATCAACCTGCTGTGGACAATTTGAACCTCCTTTCTTACATTGAGCAGAATCAACAATACCCAAACTCTTGTCTTCTGACTTCAATTGAGTAGGACTTCTGGGCGAGCTTCTTGGAGATGGCAATACAGCCGTTGTCTTCTCTTTAGAGGATCTTTCCACATCAACCAGATGGTTGGTGCTTAGTTTCTTATGAGCTGAAATGCTGTCACCTTCCTGTATCATGAAAACAGAGATGCAAAATGAGGGACGGAGATTACCAACACAAAGCAGCATAAATTTATTCACAGAAAAGCTTTCAAGATTCAACCATAAATGCTAGTAAGACAACTGGGAGTAAGAAAAGGAATGGCGCAGGAACTCGTTTACTGAAATACTTGCAAGGTCATCACTCTGAGTTTATAACAACAAAAAATAAAGTGAAGTTTCAACAAAAAATTTCAAATCAGATTCGAGTTCTAATACAACAATAACAATACTACTCATTAGAAATCCCGCTAGCACGCGAGGTCTAGAGAGGTCCAGCAATATGCAGTTTTACCCCTAACTAATAGAGAGGAAAGGGCAAACTTAGTGCACAAGGCTCCCCACTTTGCGAGAGTCGGGTGAGAGTTATCAATTGTACGCAGCTTTCCTTTTGTATTTTACAAAGAGGCTATTTGTATAGCCTTCCAGTCATAAAGGAGTAACCTTCTAGTTGCTCCAAAGCTCACCCTTAAATTTGTGTTTCTAATACAGGAACTCAATTACAGATCATAAATCTCCAAGCAAACGTTTAACTACCAACAATGACACTTCATTCATGGACGCAAATAAAGATGTTGGATAGTAGCAAAGCAAGGTCATTCATGGACGCAAATAGAGATGTTGGATAGTAGCAAAGCAAGTTTAAGAAACCAAGACATCTAATTTAAGACTATTATATAACCACTAGATAACAAAAGAGCTAAAAGAAGATTATGTTCATCAAATAATATCAATTTGAATTGAAAATGCAATCTAAATCAAGTAAAAATCTTAAATAAAGATAGAAAACTTGTTCCAACCCCACCTGCTGAACTACGTGCTGCTCAGAAGTGATTACAACAACAGATTCAGGCTCACATTCATTATTGCTGCTACTTCCAGCAACACCATTGTGATCTCCAGTATCTGCTGCAAGCCTGCAACGGTGACTTTCAATTTCCGTTGTCCAACTCCCATTGCCAGTCGCCTTACCCCGTTGACCCTTCCCTCTACAGAAATCAAGTGCCCAATAAATGCCATAGAAGTACAGACGTTAAGAGAGAATAAAACACAATACATTCACAACTTTACCTGCTAGGCAATCTTTCATTTTTGCAATTGGAATTACAGTTTCCCTTACAGGGACCATTCATAACTACTGAAGGAACTGAATCTGTCGAACATGTGGAGGAACTATCATCCATTGCTGAGGCATTTCTTTTTTCAGTCAAACCATTTGCTATGGAAGGCAACCCACTACCTTCACTGATACATGCTTCTGTTGGACGATGAACTTCTGAAGTGTCAGTATCCCAATTAACAGGACTAGAATCTCTGTCTTCTGAATCAGGCTGCAGCACTTCAGTAACACCATCCATGCAATCAGAAACATCTGATATGTCTTCCTGAACATCAAGCTTTTTCACGACAGTATGTAATTCCTCCACAACGGAGTCATCTTTCTCATTATTAGTGTTTTTGTCTTGGTGCCTTTCCGGTAAATTTACAACTCGCTTTTCATCCCTTCCTTTATTCTTTCCTTTGCGATTGTTTCGTTTCTGTTTGGCCTGTACTTTGTAAGTATCAGTACTTGAGCATGGTAAAATATACTAAAACCTCACTTATAACATCCACTTCTGCTTCCCTTACATCCAAGCCCCCACCATCACAACGATACCAGAAAACAAGGGGGAAAAAAAGGAGAAAAGTTTGCTCCAGTTTACTCCCCTGTTAAGTATTAGATATGAAAAAGTGCTTCGGGTCATCTTGAACAGGTAAACAAAATATACTTACTACGTATTAGAATACCAAGAAAATAAAGATTGCATGATTGTGGATTCAGTACCCCAGTTACATTCTAGAATTGTATAATTTCCTGCACCTGAATTTAAGGACACAGCACTCCAAGCCTTCAGTTTTCAATGGAAAATAGATAAGACGTATACCTGCTTTTTCTTTGATTTCTTGTCCCTCTCCAAAGCCCCACGTTTAGATTTCTGTTCACTTTCAGCCAGCCATGCAGCCTCTTCTTCACGAATTAGCTCTTCTTGCCTCTTCAAAGCAACCGCTTCCTGGTAGGCAACTTCAATTTTATGGCTACACGCAAAGGAAAATAATAAGCCATTTACATAGGAACTAAAATATTCTGCAAGAACATACACTCCACAGACATGCTTCCTGAAACAGAGTACTGCCAGTACCCCCAACACATTAACAAAATTGATCAATTTTGAAGGCTAACTGTTCCCATATGTCTCAAAGATCCTTGTTAAAGATGTTCATTATTCCATTATCCACAGTGATGGATGAAATAAACCAAACTAACATTCTAGATAATGAACGTATTCATGAAGATATACTAGGTTAAAAAGTAGTATAAACCTACAGTATTGAAAATCCTGTATATTAGGCCACAAATTTCCAATTTGCACAAGACTCACAACTTATATTGATTCAAAAAGAAAAATTATAGGGCCAATAAATGGTCCTAAATACTCTCACAACACCCGATAATAGGTCTGAAATAAAGTATTGCAGTAGTAGCTATTAGAAACAGCATTTAAGGATTATATATTACTTGAAGATATGTGAAAGGACAAATATTTCCACTGTCCTACGACCCAATTCTGTAAGACGTCTTTCATCGCGTTCAACGGAATCTTTGTTTAATTCTTCTCCAGAATTTCCTTCCTGCATTTTTTGAGGCATGATAAGCTTCATCAATCCATTTACAATGTATTTGTATGAGAGAAGAGTGTAAAGGGGTCCAATCTAACTATTACAGTATTTCATAAGCATGTGCTTTCTTTAACCTAACCAGCAGGCATTCCTGAAGAGACTTCAAACCACACAAGCATTTAGTTTCTAAGTTTTGTCTACAAATATTGCCACTTGATTATCCAAATACAGTTCAAACACCATTTATAAACATTAACATCACGAATTAAAACTACAGTAAAAGTTGAAAATTAAGGGTAATATAAAGAGGACTAGTAATTGAAAATGTGAAAATTCGGAAACATATGTGCAGGCTACTTAGAGCTCCCACAGCCAAAGCCACAATCTGCACAGATATGCTAAAAATATACTGCAAAAGAAGCCCTAATAATGCAGCAACAATGAAGAATGAAGAAGAAATCCTATAACAACATAAGCTCATCAAAGGAAAAAAGAAAAACATCACGAGCAATAGAAGTCAAGAATTCTAAGCGCAATATATTTAGATTGTTTTCACCATTGAAAGCTGGCAAAGGAATTGCAGTAACCGTGAATTTCATAAAAAGGGACAGTGACTGCCTTCTATTTGCATCAGCTGCCAATAAGAGCAGTACGAAACTCATAGAGAAGTAAATTGAGCTCAAACTATCAGTATCACAGTACTATAAGAGTCCAGTTGGTAACAGCCAACTGGAGAAATACAATCCAGTTTGACAACAATTTTTTTTTTAATTCTTGTTCTCATTAAGCATCCAGAGTAAAACTCCAAAGTATAATGAGCCACAAAAAACAGCCGAAATTGACAAGAAAAAAATTCCAGGAGATTCCAGACTAAGAAATAAAAGCTTAGACCGAAGCCATGAGATGGATGTTTCAATTATTATACAGCTAAAATTTGTACAAAAAATTTGTCAGAACAAAGATTACGAAGAGAGCAAGAAGAGAAATCAAACCTACATCTGTAGCTAAAGGTTCATCATAAAATAATGAGACAGTAAGCAACCCACCTTTGTACGATTCTGGGGACCCTTCTCATCTTTGGGAGGTAATGGTTCCATGGCAGCCCTCTCAACCAGTAGCAGCACATCATCCACCAATACAAACATATCTTTGTCAACACAAATCATTGGTGGAGTCATTTCCTCATTGTCCAACAACTTTAACCTATTTTTCTTGCTCTTAGTTTGGCCTTCAAGAGCCTTCAAACCACTATATAAGGAGTCCATTACTAAAGTAGATGTCACTTCCTTCTCTATAAAGAAATGCTTTACAACTACTTTCAAAATTACATCTGTTTTCTCCCTAGACATACGGCGTCGAGTATTTTGATCCATTCCCAACCAGAATGCGCAAAAACTGAAAAGATATATATAAAAAAAAATCAAAACCAAAGAAGAATTAGACTTGAAATTACAAAATTACAGTCATCATAATTATTGTCTAAGAAAATCAAACTTGGATAAGTTTTGCATTAAGTTTTCCATGAACAAGTTACGAGACAAAGTAAAATTCTCAAAATATTGTCACATCACTCCATATAATCTCATAAAGTAATAAACAAAGCACTACAAACCATCATCTATCAACAGTAATATGGCAAGGGTAACTCAGAAATAAGAACAGACATTTTGAATTGCTAACAAATTTAGAGATAAAACATCAAGTACCTTGACCACCTATTTTTGTCCTCTATCAACCTCCCAAGTTTGCCTCGCCTCTCTTCGACAAAACGTCGACAAGTCAACTCTACATTTGTCAAATATACCCTAACCAGTTCTCTCCTATAATGGCAATCAAGACACCGGAAAGGCCTATGGGCTTTCTCTCTGCAGATAAAATGAACAAGGTGAGGATAAATTGTCATAATGGAAAACAAATATATCCTTTTCAAGTAGAAGAGATATCCATTCAATCTATTTTGGTGATCCATTCAATCATATTAGGATCAAAATAGAAATCACCAACATCCAATCCTAAAAACCAGTCTTAAATACGAAACAAAATCAATATTACATTACTTCATTTTGTACTACCATGTGATTAAAGAAAAATGACAAAATATGAACAATAAAAGAACATCCACCAAATTCCACAGCATTCATGACCTGGTAGACACAATTCATTGTAGAGATATGCATTTTCTTTCTTTATTAAAACTCGATAAGAGGAAAACTATTCCATCATTTGGCTTTATATCTAGAACGGAACCTATAGATAAATCCCTAAGAGTAAATTTCAGATAAATAGTACAATAAACACAATAAAAATTAACTTAAAGGCTGTAAACTACCTAATTACTTGCACTTGAGCCTTAATAATCAGTGTATCAGCAGCATCTAAGAACCCATCTGAAACTTTTGATAGTTCCATAAACTTTTTCCATCCCCAGTCATGCTCCTTCTTCCAGAATCGATGTAATGTGTCTGCAGAACTTGGGTTTAGTCGAAAACACATGGTACACTTAATTAGGCAAATACATCAAAAGCCAATCAACTAACCAGAATATTTTGATTTTTTGGTATCTTTATTCACGACTGCGATGGTAAACTGCGCAAAGTGACTCCAACCTGTGTCACAATTGAAAAAAAAGGAAAGAGTAACCACAGCAGCAAAGTAGCTAGAATAGTTATTACCAAAACAATGTTAATATGGTTAATACTGCCAAAACCTGGAAGAAGTTTGTCGTGGTTGGCAACACAGAGGAACAAAGATAGATGATTGCAAACATCACAGCCTTGTGGATAGATTAATATGTACCTGCCACATAAAGAAATGCTTAAACCCAAACTAGTAATAGAGTGAGTGATTCAGCACATCGAAGTATGTATGCATGCCATATGAACGTACCAGTCTCTAATAAACCGCATTGGTAAACCAAGGAATTAAAACATAATTTCATGGTATTCCTTTTAGCTAATTTTTATTCAAAGTTGAAATTTGATCATCATCTAGGATGGATTACTGAAATCAGGACATATTGAAGCACTCGTTGTGTTTGAAGAAGTCATAGAGAAGAATAAGTTTGTTAGGAACACGATGATGATTGCTGGTCCTGCCAAATCTCTTTTGAGTAAAGAAGGGAGGAGCTAGTGTCAAAGGAGAGGGGCATGGGATAAGAGGATATATGCACATATGTATATACATAAATATAGGTATATATGTGTATACAAAACATGATTGAGAAATCATCTTTTTTCTAAGAAGAAATATCCATCTTAAAAACCATTGAAACAAACAATTATACAGATCATCTTTATTCTAATAAGAAATTTGAAACAGAAACTTATTCCCAAAACAAGTTGCAAAACACAACCTTTGAAGTTAATTTTCGATGAAAAGGAATAAATAAATGACGACACAAATTAACATAAAAATACTGAATACTTGTTGATCGCATCCTATAAAGAAACATTTGATTGTGAAATGCCCTTTTCCCTAGATATAAATAATTCAAAGTTTTCACAATGAAAAGTATCCCAAGATTTATGTATCTGATTTTAGTCAAAGCACACATGTTTGTTTGCAGCATACAATACACAAAATATATTGGAAGTCATCACATGTATAGCAACATACCATTTGTAACCGCCAACCTCAAAAGCACTGCTGCGGAGCTCTCTTTTGTTAATCTGTGAAAACTTTTCTATCTTCCAGGTGTATTTTCCATACAATTGAGAGGGTTTGGGCCCTGCAAATTAAAAAAATTAGGTTGCAGAATAATTAATCCCTAACCTTAAGTAAAGAAGAGAAAAAACTAGAAGTAATAAACTGGTAGCAGACTTCAGCACCAAAAGCACCTAATTGACGTTAAGCCAAGAGCATCTTTCATTGTATCATCTATTCGTTCAACCACTCATTCTTAATGTCTTAATCTACACATTTTTGGTCAACAATGAATATGTATGTATGTAAATATATATGGCAATAGCAATTCCTCCCTCCCTTTTCAACCAAAAAGAAATGGAAAGAGGAAGAAGAAAAACATGCTAAGCGGTTGAACAGGCATTAACATATTGAAACATGATACATCGAAATCAACTTCATGAATGATTTGTAATAATTGGTAGAGAGAGCTATGAGACGATCAGATAATCTTAACCACAATCACAAAGTAATTATTTGACTTTAGACATCAAAAACATGGTTTTCACTAGCTCAACATAATAGTTCTATACATCATAAACATCAAAGTTTACAGAAGATATTATGCTCATATAGCATATAGCTCTATCTGCTCACCAATTTTCATACAAGTAAGGTTAAGATCTATGTAACTTTGAAGACTAGTTTGCTCATCAAAGCACAACTACCCATCTTATAAAACAACAAATGCAGAAAATATTTTTAACCAATAACATACTTCTTTTATCATTCCGCCATCAGTTGTTTATGCATTTGGTTCATCCAAGTGGTTGGATAGAAGAGAATAACAGAGAAAAACATGACTAAAAGTAAACTTCACTTTCTACTAACTGTTCATCTCCATTTGCTGACAATAAGCAAAAGACAAAGATACTACTTATTAGTGTTAAGAACTTGCAAAACCATCACAATTGTCTTTATGACTTTCACATAACTGGGTTCCATTTATGGGTCTCAAGGATGAAGTGTAATTGCTCATTAAGTTTGCAATGACTTATTTTCACTTAAATCAGATTATTAACTAGTCACTGAAAGAATCATGAATAGTATGTCTTGCATTACAAATCAATTGTAGTTACATCTTCCAGGAAATACTCCCATTTATTGGCTGAATTCCTCAACGTTCATCTCTAGATTCCCTTAAAAAGAGGTTCCGCAATAAAGTAAAATTTTTTGCCTAAATGGATGACCTTCTCCTCTCACATAGAAAGGACCAAAAGCATTAGGAATTTTTTTTTAATATATCCCATTATCGAGCCATTTACTCAAAACGGTATTGTACTGATTGGATCTCCTTCAAAGCATCTTCACTCCTTTCATAAATTCAAGTATTGCATGCATTCTTCTAATATTGCACCTTGAAAAAAACAAAGCATTTTCATGACCTAGAGAATTGGAAGTTAACATATAGAAGGATTAAAAAAAAAAAAATGAAAGATAGACCAGAATATACCTCCATCATCATCATCATCATCATCAGTGTCCCAATAAGGAGGTGAAGTTGATGGAGTTCCACTTTCAACCTGCTCAGAAGACCGCCATTCGGCCAATGCTTCACCAGATTGACAACGCTGCCCACTCGAAAACCCCTCCGCAGACCTTGCAACTCCAGTTTCCTCGCTCACAACCCCAGCCATTTCCCACTCTAAATACTCCTTCCCCCTAAGAAGCCTTCTACTGCAGTGACTATATAATAAAACCCTACGTTAGGAATTTCGTAAGCATGTAAGTAAAACAACAAATTTTCTTCAACGTCTATTTGGCATCAAAAGCAACAGTAGTTATAATATAGCTTTTATCGAAGGGGAATATTGAAAAAAAGAATTTACACTTAATTGAAATTCAAGCCAAAGCTTTGCCTCAATATTTGAATTCCCAAAAAAAGAAAACCAAAACACAACAGATTTACCTTAATCCTCCCGCAATTTTATCCCCCAAAAAAAAAACAAAACTCAAAAATAGGAACACTCGGGAACAAAAACCCACAACCTAAAAAACAATTAAAATTAAACCCCAAAACCCAAAATACGAATTCAATACTCAAGGTTAAAAAAATCGAAGAAATTAAGGTTGAACATAATAACGAACAACAAAAACATCTTCACGCGCCCAATTGCATTAAAGACACGTTGAATAGAATCGTTTGACAACTGATACAAGCAACTAAAGATCGAACGCAAAACCCCGATCAAAACCAAACCTCACCGAAGAACGAAGAGACGAGCAATTAAGAAACAATTAGAAAAAAATCAAGGCAATGAAAACAAAAGTGCTCAGATCGAACGAAGATATAAACCTGCGCTTTATCAAATGGGGGTTATGGGCAAGTGTTCTGAGATTCTAGAGAGAGAACGAGAGGGTGAAAGAGAGAAGATAGAGAGAGGAAGAAGTCCGAGGAGCAGCAAAAAAAGAAAAAGAAGAAAAGACCAAAGGCGGAGCCCAAAAACAAAAATTTATTAATTTTTTACAATTTATTTATTTAGATTTTAATCGGATTTCTTTTACTTTTTCTATTAGGGTTTTTTTTCTTTTTTTCTTTTGTTTTGGTTATTTACCAATTATTAATTTCCTATACAAGAACGGGAAGACCCGTGCTTATCCAAATTAAAATAATTATATTTTTTATAATTATCAGAGAAAACTCGGAATAATTTAAAATAATAATAATAATAAATAGATATTATATTTATTGATTATTTAATATTAAGATATGATATAAAAAGGTTACAAATTTAATGAAATTATTTAGGTTTTGGAATTTTTATTTGATTGGACACACATTGTGTGATCTATTTTTCTTAATGTTTTCTTTTTTATTTTTAGGAATATTTAAATAAGCAAAATTTTTAGGGTTTCTGTGTAGTGATGTAACAATGGTCAATGGGTGGTGAGCTATTGGAGAAAAGGGCCTTTTAGGGGCTGATTTAGTAGGCTTGTGTTGTTGGGTTTGATCCCATTATAGTTTCAGAGATGGGCTTTCCGAGTTTTTACTGTTTGGTAACAACAACAAAAGGTCTTACGTGTGATTAGCCGTCCCCCTTCAAAGTTGGAGATTTAGGCCATATATCTTTTATTTAGATTAATCTGTCTTTACTCTATTTTATTAAATTTTATTCACATATTTATATAAATAATCAAATTCTCTATTTTGATTAACTAATTCCTATTTTATTTTAATAAATTTCATCCACACACTTATGTAAGATCCATATAAATATGTTGACTAAATTAAATAACATAAAGATGAAACACCTTAATAAAAATAAGTACACCAATCCGAGACTTGGAGGCCTAGGAATCAGATTTTCAATTTGTTATCAGAAAAGAGTACGTGCTGCTGAGGGAAATTACCAATGTTGCGAATACCGTACCGGACTTGGTACCGGATTGAGTTCTGGAACGGTACTGTACCGGTACCGGTCAATACCGGGTACCGTTTCGGGCAATTTTTTA
>JANZXR010000105.1:198268-208523 GCA_027575705.1 Erythroxylum echinodendron | reverse complement strand
CAGTTTAAGAAAGGGCAGAAAAAAGAAAGTTAGAAGAGGAAGGATGAACTTACATGAAACACATTACAATAATAAAATTGGAGAACTTAAATTAAGAGAACATTTTATCTCAAGGTCAATCCCCATGATCAACAGATCCCGAGCAACAGAATACAAGTAAAAAAATACTGTCAATAGATGCACAAGAATTAGCAAAAAGGACCAAAAGAATATAAATAGACCGACCGTATAGGTGATTGAAGAAGAGCTGAGTAGCATCGGTAGATTTGACAACCTCAAGAAGAGTGGAAACAGTATCAGTTGATCTCTTAGTAACAAGAGAAGTACCAAGGGTCTTCAAAGAAGAGTCAAGATGAGCCAAACTTTGCTTGAGCCACCACCTTGAAACTCTTCCAGGGTAATAGTGGCCTTCTTCTTCCGGTGCCCATATGAACACTGTAACAACAGCACCAGCTCTCACACCAGCTGCAAGTGCTGGATTATCCTCAACCCTCAGATCTCTCCTGAACCAAACTATGCTACACCCACCACCAGACATGACTCCAAGAAAAAACAACAGCCACCCACTTCCTAGCCTTCCTTGTTACTTTCGAAGCTAGCTCGCCAATGAATTGTAACCAAGATGTTATCTTGACTTATTCCTCTTGTGTTTATGATTTTCAGACAGTGAAGTTAATTAGGAAATAAGAAAAAGGTTCATGCAATTCTGAGGATTGGGTGATTGTCGGGCACTGTTAGCAGCTTTCTTTCTTTATGTTGTGTTTTGGTCGCTGATTTACCAGTTATCTTCTTATTCCACTACTTGCATATCGTATTTATTCTGTTGCTCAAAATTAATTGGTTAAATAACTGATTACTCTTTCCTAGTGGTAGCATATTTGGGTTATTCCAGTTGCAAGCAAAAAGTCCCTGCCTTTGTGGAGTGAGAAACAGAGAGACAGCGTGGGTGATGGATTTGGACAGTGAATGAATAAGATCTGTCAATGGGTGGTGGGGACATTCCAAATTGATAGACAATTTGCGGCCACAACTTTTCTTTTTCCGGACTTGTATTTTCCTCTTATCCTATGCAAGGCAACAAAGCCTCTGCCCACCTCTCTAGTTCTTTCGCTGATCCTATTCTTAGTCAGGGTGGAGATACTGTACAATGAAAGATGCCATTTATTCTTTTACCCTGAAACAAATTCTTCTTGAAAGTCTCATACTAACAATCTCATATTATTGTCAAACTACTCTTGTTTCATATAGAAAAAGAGGGGTTGGGAGCAATACATGGTATTTATTTGTGAACAACTAATTGCTTGCATTCTGTTATATGCATAAAAGATATCAGAAATAAGAATGCTGACTAAATTGGACCTAGGCCTTCTTTTGTACAATTGAGCCTCTCTCTTGTTTTTAGAGCCGTTCATAAAGTTTAGAAAATAATTGCTAATATTAATGGCTAAAGGTTACTGTGCCTATTCGTACATTCCAATGGAAAATTGAAAATTGCAATGCTCTGAACTAAATGATAGTGTTAGTAACTATCTTTCATTCCACAAAGCCACTTCACCTCAGAAACTTCTTCAAGTTTTTAATTTCTGGTTATTAATGCTTGCGGTGTCATAAATTCACTTAATGCAGTTTCTATAAGGATTTGATTAATAAGAACTATAAACGGGAAACAGGCTATAGCCTAGCAAAGAAGATCAATAATACTTGAAAAACTGTAGGGATGCAGTAGTTTTGCAAAAATCTTCGATTTATTGCAGACGTTTCTAATATTATCAAAAACTAAAAAAATTAAAAGCACAAATATAAATCAATACCAAAATTTGGTAAAGCAGTTCGGCATACTTTACCTAAGTCTGCAGACGTTCACCTAACTTAATTCTTTCACTAATGGCCATAGTTTTATATAAGGGTTTATTGAACTGACACTACTCAACCCTTGATACTATTCCTCGTCCTCACAATCTGTGAAAGAATTTCACATCCAATAGTACAACCGCCTCGTACTAACTATAACAGAGGATTTTCTAAAACAATATTCAATGATAACGGAAAAAAATAAACAACTCAAGTGATTAATACAAAATTCAACATAAACGAAAACACTTGAGAAAGAAAACAACTTCCCTAACAATGTAGCTTCGTCAACGAAAGATTAAGAAGTTGTCTATTAAGAAGTTTGCTGTAAACCTCCAAATTGTTATTGGAGCATCCCACACACAGCAGTCACAAAACGTCTCAAATGAACAAACATTTCATCACTGAAATGTTATTGACAGTGTGTCGTAACGCTAGTTAAAATAAAATAACTAGACTACTACTATAGCAGTGGTGAGTTTAGATCGATCCCACAGAGAGTGTGTGTAAAGTTTCTGAAATGAAATTAACTGGTGTTTAAGTTTAACAGCGAGGTTTCGGATTTTGAGATAAGAAAATAAAATGAAACTAGACTAATAAAAACAAAATAAAGAAAACATGTAAAAAATGATAAAAGTGGGAATTCGGTAGGACTCGATTCTTTGGTTCAATCTCGGCCTATACCCTAATTAAGCATATTTTATTGATATGTTGTTCTCAAACCTCTCCTAGCAACTATTAATGGTGGGTTAATAATTAACCCGAGTTTTCTCTTAGGTTTTGTTTAATCAAGATACAATCGTTAATTAAACCTAACCACCGAATAAATTAGGATACGATCTCTAGATTTAATTATATAGTAGCATTACGAATTAGAAAAACCAATTAATCAAGACAATAACCACATACGATGTGTCATTTAACCTAGGTCATGTTATCCCTAATGATTACGAATCATTAGTCGCTACACATAAATTTCAACATAATAATTATGGATTATATCAAAATTCTAGCAATGGGTTTGCAAATAAACAATTCAATTAACGCATTAAAAATCATCCTTTCATAATACCCAATGAGTTCATACACAAATAACTAAATAATAACAAAATTCTGACTATCATACACAAAACCTAAATCAATTAACACAAGATAACATAGTCAATTCCTAATGGGAGAATGAAACAACAAAAACGGTAAAATACACTTAACCCGAGTAGTCGGTGTCGCTATCACCTTCCAAATGGTGCCGGAAATTTAGCCTTTCATGGGTCTCTCTAAAGAAAATGGTTCAACCCACTAACAAAAACCCTACCGAAGCCCCTTTTGTTCTTGCGCCTCCTTTCTCTCGTAGCTCTCTTCTTCGATACTGTGCTTTGATGTGACGAATAAAGAAGATCCTTGGTCCAAGCTACTATACATGTCTTAAAAACCCTCCAATGTCTGTGAAATGCTACTGAGTTAAACGGAGATGTCGTCTGTGTAAAACATAGATTGTGTTTTGATGCTCCTTAGTGCCATCGTTTTGCTCATTCATTTGTTGTCACATACATTTTGCCCTCTTGTTATTTCTTAATTTTTCCTGCAAGCACTTTTAATTCTTCTTCTTTGTATTTTGATTTTTTTCTTCTTCTTGTCTTTTAATTTTCTTCTTCATGTCCTATGAAGACAAGTGAAAATTAATCTTCAGAAAATGACCTAAATGTAGTACTTTCGACTCACTTTAATTTCTTTACTTCTAAATTGTACCTAAAATCATATATGAATTAAAGTGAGTAGCTTAAGCATTTTCGTATCATTAATTTCTAAGTGTAAATGATTAAATGTATCAATAATTAAACACATATCAATTTCTCCCACACTTAGCTTTTGACCATCCTTGGGCAAAATATCAAATTTAAGCTCAAAGACTCAAAAACATTGACTTATTTCCCATATGTTCCAAAAATACATAATCATAAAAAAAGATGAATGACTTTCAAAAATTATAGCAAGAACTCAATATTCCAAGCTTTTAAAATGAAAGTCATTAAAGTTAGTGAAACAAAGCAACACTCATTAAAAATTGGGTACTGTCAGTTATGACAAATGCAACATTTATGTTTCATAACCCCATTCTGCTCTCTCATACAAACCATATGAAGCATATACCAATCCGAAGGAATCACTCATACAATTTATGCCAACAATACATTGAAATTACAATAGTGAACCTTCCAAGCCAACATCTACCTCATATTCAACATATTTAAATAACACATTCATTACAACTCTAGGAAGATGCATTAATCATGAATAACTTTGCAAACTCATATGCACTTCCTCCTTGATAAAATTTATTTAAACAAAAATTTTTCATTCTTTTTCTTTTTCTTTCTTTCTTTCTTTTTCATTTTCTTTTCTTTTCTTTTCTTTTGCTTTTCTCTTTTCTTTCTTTCTTTTCCTTTCTTTTTTTACATTAAAAAAAACTGCATTAACATAGGAATTTCAATGATAAGACATAATAAAATATTCCAACATTAACCAACCACACATATGTACAACCCCCACACTTACACTTTTGTATATCTACAAACTCACCAATCACAAATGTTTCACTAGCTTTATGGCCTGGGTAGGACATTAGTTAAGTATAAAGCATGTAATATGGTTGATACAAAAAGAAAGGCTAATGAGGCTCAAAGGGGCTTCTAAAAAATGAAAATCATATAACGGATAGGTTACTTGGCTAATGTAGTTTGTGAAATAAAGAATGCCTAATCATTTTCATGTTAATGAATGTGATAAAAACATGGTCTCGAATAGAAATTCAAGGCAAAATTAGGATGTATATGTCATGAATGTCACACATTATCAAAAGAAAATGAGACTGATATGAATGTATCAATCTAATAAGGCTCAAAATCTCACCGACTTTGTCTACCACTAGTCACCACTCTTCTAAAGATAATGCGCATCGACCAATCACAAAAGTAAAAATACATGCTAAAGTTGCCATGAAATTCTCTAGTCAATTTACACTCTAATCATGACTATATAGTCCTAGAAGCAATGGAAAATGAGAAAATGTTTGTTTTATTTGTTTTATTCTTTCTCTCATTTTGATTGAAAACTTAAAACAAGCAAGAAACAAACTAATATAGAAACACACATGCATAAAAAGTAATATAGAAATGAAATAAAAAGAAATTTACTTCCCTTGGGTTGCCTCCCAAGAAGTTCCTTTATTTAGGGTCGCTGGCTCGACTCTATGTTTCTTCCCCACGTGACAAAATTGTGATCTTCAGGTGTCATATGTAACTCCTCCATGTGATATTCTTCGGATAGGGTCTTGGTTGATAATTGTTCACTTCCAACTTCTTCCCTATCTTCAAATTCTTCATCTCTACTGAGTCCTCGCTCTTTTGAAATAATTCGAATGACTCTTCACCTTTTTCTTTTTTGTTTAATTCTTCCAACCTGCTAGGTAAAGGTGAAGGGTTAGTCTCAATATAATTACGAACTCAGTACTTACCTCCGAGCTAAAAGATATGTCTTTTTTTGCCTCGAGCTTTTCCTTAATTTCTTCTACACAAGCAACTCCTTAAATAATGCTCTCAAAATTCTCAAGCTCCTTATCACTATGTAAAGTTTCTTACAAACGTCCATTAGGTACACGTCGGGTTGATACGACTGCTCTCTTCACTTTGTAGTTCCAGATGATCGATATCTCCCCATTAAAGCAAGGCATCTTGCTGGAATTACAGAGCATCCTATTGAATTTACTATACACCTTGCTGAAACAGCAATTGCATATTTTGTTGGAGCTGCTACATATCCTATTGAATTTAAAGATTGTTAGCAGCTATAATATTAAGCATTTCTTCTAAAGATGTACCTCAATCGTGTTGGCTCTCCGAATCTTGGCAACTAGACCAAGATTGTCTTTCATCGTGATGGAATTGGAGGATATCCTGTTAGGTCTGCTGTATAATCTCTTGAAACTGCTGCATACCCTACTGAAATTGAAGATTGTTAGCATTAAAGGTCTTGATATAGTAGTCCAAAGATATACCTTAATCGTGATAAGAAACTTCTGGTTTATACAAGAATTGTTGTACATCCTACAAACTATCATGAAAGTAACTTTGTTGATTATCCATTCTATAACTAAAGTTAGGTTGATCAATCCAACATTGGTTATAGGATTGAGAGGAGGAGTTAAAGAAAAAATTATTTCCATCCATGATTTTTTTTTATAAATCACAAACAAGAAATAGAATAAAGAAAGGATCACGAAATAATTGAAAAGAAATCAATTACGAACAAATATATACAAAACATCAATTAAATCACAAACAAAACTAAAACACCGCACTACCCGACAACGACGCCAAAATTGACATTGCATTGTAATACTAGTCAAAATAAAATAATTAGACTATTACTACTATAGTAGTGGTGAGTCTAAGTCGATCCTACAGAAAGTGTGTGTAAAGTTTATGAAATGAAAGTAACTAGTGTTTAGGTTTAACAGCGGGGTTTTGGATTTTGAAATAAGAAAATAAAATGAAACGAGACTAATAAAAACAAATTAAAGAAAACATGCAAAAAATCATAAAAGAGAAAATTCGGTAGGGACCTAGTTCTTTGATTCAATCTCGGCCTATACCCTAATTAAGCATATTTCATTAATTTGTTATTCTCAAACCTCTCATAGCAACTATTAATCGTGGGTTAATAAATAACCCAAGTTTTTCCTTAGTTTTTGTTTAATCAAGATACGATCGTTAATTAAACCTAATCACCAAAAAATTTACGATACGATCTCTAGATTTAATTAGGCAGTAGCATTACGAATTAGGAAAACCAATTAATCAAGGCAACAATTACATACGATGCGTCATTTAACCTAGTTCATTTTATCCCTAATGATTACGAATCATTAGTCGCTACATATGAATTTCAATTTAATGATTACGGATTATATCTAAGTTCTAGCAATGGGTTTGCAAATAAACAATTCAATGAACGCTTTAAAAATCATCCTTTCACAATACCCAATGAGTTTATACACAAATAACCGAACAATAACAAAAATCTGATTATCATACACAAAATCCAAATTAATTAACACAAGATAACATAATCAATTCCTAATGAGAGAAAGAAACAATAACAACGGTAAAATACACTTAACCCGGGTTGTCGACATCGATATCACCACCAAACCGGTGTCGAGAATTTAACCTTTTATAGGTCTCTCCAAATAAAATGGTTCAACTCACTCAAAAAAAAACCTACCGAAGCCCCCTTTGTTCTTGCGCCTCCCTTCTCTCGCAGCTCTCTTCTTCGGCACTGTGCTTTGATGTGACGAATAAAGAAGATCCTTGGCTCAAGCTATTGTACATGTCTTAAAAACCCTCCAACGTCTATGAAACGCAACAAATGCGTTACGCAAGACGTTTGCGTGAAACGCAAATGTCGTTTGTTTAAAACGCAGATTGCATTTTGATGCTCTTTAGTGCTGTCACTTTGCTCATTCATGTGCTATCGTATGCGCTTTGCCCTCTTGTTATTTCATTTTTTTCAGCAAGCACTTTTAATTCTTCTTCTTTGTATTTTAATTTTTCCCCTTCTTCTTTTCTTTTAATTTCTTCTTCTTGCTCCATGAAGACAAGTGAAAATTAATCTTCAAAAAACGACCCAAATATAGTACTTTTGACTTACTTTAATTTCTTTGCTTCCAAATTGTACCTAAAATCATATATGAATTAAAGTGAGTATTTTAACCATTTTCGTATCATTAATCGTAAGTGTAAATGATTAAATGTAATAAAAAACCTCATATTAATGAACGATAAGCAGGACTCAGGTCGGGGCGCAGCCTAACTAAAAGAGCCATTCCATTTAGGGCGAGACAGAATGGGCGGGCACGAGCGGTCTGGTGTCCGAGCCAATTGGTCATACGATGGGATATGTTTGGTGTTTCTTCCATCAATCATCCGGATCTACGCCGTATATCAACAGATTATGGTTTCGAGGGTCATCCATTACGAAAAGAATTAACCAAATAAAGCTAGTTGAACCACGCAAAGATAAAAACAAGAACACAGTTGGACTAAAACTTTATCAACGACAACCAACCAACAAAGACACACGGCTATCAAAACACCTCAGTGCAGCATGCCACATTCTGCCCACTCACGAGAAACTCCAATAAAGATAGTCTATGCTTCATACCACGCCCACTGGATACACACGTACTCCTATTTCGGTTTATCACACCCACACTTATAGCAAACACAAAACCAAGCAATGACCAAATCACTCACATAAGGAGCCTAGGAGTCCTCACTTGGAGTCACACACGCAAGGTAATCTTCAGCAATCTCAAGATGTCCTCCAAATGCACAACAACGTCATGCACATATTGTCGCTTTCAAAATGAACTTCTTTCACATTTAAACAATTATCTAAAAATCCAATTCAAATAATAAGTATCACTTTGTTACACCTCATCTTAATTTGGATTTTAAGACTTGCATTGTTGTGAATATCTGATAATCAAAAAAGCCATAATTAATCAATAAGATATATAATAAATATCTTAACAATCTCCCTTTTTTGGCAATTTTATCATAAATAAGAAACTCCTCCTCAATCTACCATCAAGTTCCAAAGACAATCCATCAAATTCTTCAAGTTCAAGAAACGTCCAAAGAAACAATAATGAACAATCATTCCAAATTTCTCCCCTTTGAGATAAAAAGATGCCAAAAATCAAGACTAATAGTCACAAAGATACCTTAAAATCTTCCTTAAATTGAACAATCACCAAAAACAATCTAATGTCTCCCTCTTGGGACAAATCAATGTTGAAACAAGAATCCTTGAATATGATCAATCTTAGCGAATAAAGAAACATAAGAATCACTTCAATTACATCTTATAAGGCTGATCAAATTCATAAAACCTATCATCAAGCATAGCCTCATGTACATATCAATCAACGGAACCTTAGAAAACTCATAAATAAAAACTTGGAAAGCCTAAACAATAAATCCTTCAACATCTTTTTTTTTTGTTTTTTTAATAAATAACATCAAACTGTACTTTAAAAATGTAAAGCATACAGTCCCTGTGCCCTTTGAAGAAATTCAAACTTGGGCTTATTCCTCATCACATTATCTCAGTCATCAACTGTCTGGTTGATTTCTTCATTTGAAGCGACTAACTTACTCTTTGTCTGAACAGCTTCTTCAAAAGCAGTAATTAACTGTAAATATGGATAATTTCTTGTTTTTCCTTTACTACGTCTTTGTGCTTGTACTTAACCCTTTCTAGCCCAAGAGTGCTTCAGTAACATAGGTTGCTAATGGAAATTTAATGGAGAGTGTCTAAATTTTCAGTTTTGACCCCTTTGAAACATCATTTGTAACAACTTGTAATATTTCGGTCTTATGTGCCTGATTACTCCACAAAACTGACATGTAGATATGAACCTTCAATTTTTCTTTGATATTTCTCATTGGAAAGATCTGGTCGCATCAATTTTCTCATCATTCGAATTGGAACAATCACCTTTATAGCTAATGCCTTAAAGGTCTCTTTTAATCTTACCAATTTCCAATAACTTTTCTAGTTTTTCAGTACCTCCATTTAATATTCTTATTCCCTTTTCCATGCTGACCAGCTTTAACTTTGTTTCATTAAGCTCATCTATTATAGAAAACAACTTCTTCTCAAGTTCTTGAATGGTGTTCTTCATGGTAGAGTTTTCTTCCTTCAACTTCTCTTTTTTCTTCGATGTTTGGACCCATTTAGCATATATTAACTCATAAACTTCATAAATATCTTCCTTTTTATCATCTGAAGTACTGTCATCACTATCATAATCTGAGATTGAGCTTTGAGATGATTCATCAGCGTTTTTATCAAAATTTTTAGATTTGCTCACGTTTTCATCATCTGTTACTTCCTTCTTGGTTACTGTTAAGCAAGCAACTGAACCTTTTATTGTACAAAGCAACCAACGCAGCACTATTCATAATATCTTCTTTGCTACCATATTCACCTTCATATTCATTCTCACTCCAAGTGCTTGTAAAAGATTTCCCTTTTCTCTTCTTCAAGGTGTTGGAACATTTTACTTACACATGTCCAAAGCCTTGACACTCATGATTTTGAATTTTCTTCACTTTTCTGTCATCCTTTTGAGTTTTCCCTTGTTGTTTGAAATTACTATTTAATGAGCTCCCATCGTATTGCCTAAAATCGAATATATCCTTTTTCACTTTCTTTAACCACTTACTGAAATTTCTTGTCAATAACTCCATATCCTCATTCTCATCGGATTCATTTCCAAAGTCATTCATGGCTTAACCAATCTCGACTTACAATGCCAATCCTTTGCTTTTCTCTC
>JANZXR010000105.1:176947-187104 GCA_027575705.1 Erythroxylum echinodendron | reverse complement strand
TCATCCTTGAATTCCCTCGAGTGAACAAAGGTCTAAACCCTAGAAAATGTGGGGCAGTTTTTTTGGGTTAGTGTCGATTTCGCTATTTTCTCTTAACTTTTGTTACTTTTGGATCTTGATTTCATAGCTTACTTGCTTTTGGATACTTGTTTTCGTAGGGTACCTCTGCGGATCAAGACTCGATTCTCCGACAAACAAGCTAAGTTTTTGATGTCCCAAAAGTTTGCTCTTGAGTTAGACCATCTGGTTCGTTTTTCTTTCCTAATTTTGTGTTTCTTTGTTTATATTTTGCAAATAGGAAAGACAATTGTTTGTTGAGTTCGCTAAAAGAAAAGTTATTTTATTCAATTCTATAGTTGGTGTCGTTGATATCTTCTTTTAAATTATTAGGTTGATACGAGAAAAGTGAAGATGGCTGTTGCCAGATCATGGGCAGCTATATGGGCTCCTTGATGGGAAGGTAATCCAAACGCCTTCAGAACTTCCACTTAGTTTCAATTTGTTGTTAGATGCATTGCGAATGTTTTGTTCTCCTTTTAGAATGTTGGTGCCCTGTGTTCTTTTTCTAATTCTTCACTAATTGAAGCATATACGTAATTTCCTTAGGACCTGGTTTATTGGCATCTCAGAACATGCAGATAGCGGAATGAGCTAAGGGTTGCTGCTTTTTGGCCTGATATATGTTACAGGAATTCCTTTATGCATTTTGTAATTTTGCCATTGTAATGTTGTTTGCATATCCTAGTTTTATCTATGGTGTTGTGAAATGTTGGAAGTGAATGGAAAGGATGTTCAAATATCACTTACAGTTTTTATACAGAAAAACACTGGAAAATTTATGAAAGAACTTTGGCTCTTCTTCTTAGTTCGCAAAAGAATGAAAGTGGGGTTCCACAACAATTTTTGGATGTCAAAGCTGAAGAAACTAGGAAGAAACATGTTTAATATATTTCCTGGGTTATCATAATATTGCTCTTTACTCTTAATGATAAAAGAATTATGGTCTGTCACAGGAGAAGCTGGATAGGATAACAAATGAAATTCAGAAGAAAAAAGATAAAAGAAGGGAGCATGACCAGGAGAGATCAAGGAAGATGGTAATGCTAACTTACTCATCTCAAGGAGAGATCAAGTGCTACAACATCAAATACCCTAACTAGTCATATGAGTTTATAAATTTATAAAATCTAAATAGTTAGTATTGCTTCTTGTTATTATCATTATATTATTATAAAATGTTAGTACTAAATTTATAGCTTAATATTTTATAAACTAATTAATTGATTCTATTTTTTATTTATTTTGTAAGAAACAAATCAATAGTGAACATCATCTGAAAGAATAGCCAAGAAAATTTATTTTGTAGAGTTCTAGATTAAATTAGTACGCAGTAGTTTGGAATAAATTGTAATAAATATAATTGTGTTGGATATTTAATTTTCCAATTTTATTTATTGAAAATTAAAATTTTGTACATTTTAGTGATTTTATATATACTAATAATTTTATTTGCTTGTGTGACAATATCTTGGCATTAAAAATTCTTATCATTTGTGACAACTATTCTATGGCCACCAAAGCAAAAATTTTTATCGATTAAGCAATTAAATTGTTAGATTTAATAATATTATTTGTGACAAAATACGAATACATTAGTGATAAGTTTATTGTAACATTTAATTTTTATTTAGTGGTAACATTATTTTAACATATAACTTTCATACTTATGATGAATTATGTTAGATGATATGGTCACTGATGTAAATTTTTTTTATCACTAATGCAATTTTATTGTTGAATTGATAGTTTTATTTGTGAAAATAATAAATTCATTGGTGACAATTTATTTTGAAATAACAAATTTTTATTTTTGTGGCAAAATGATGTTGACACTTTTTTTTTAAATATTATTGACCAAAAAGTAATAGACATTGATAAAAAAAAACACTAGTGACATTTTGTCACTATTTTCAATTATTTTAGTGGCAATGATATTGTTACAATCAAATGAAGTATTGTTATGATTTAATTGGTCATTACTTTATATTGTTTATGTTGATAAAATTGTCATAAATATGTAAAGTTTTGTGACTATGTAATTTTATCACATTCCATAATTTTTAATGTCATCACTTTTGTTACAATAGTGTTGCATAATTGTAACCATTTTCTAAATTAGTTATTATCTCAATAGTGACGGAGATATTTGTGACGGAAAGTGACGACTTAAAAATTTGAACACTATTAATAGTAGTGACTAATATTACTGCTTTTAGTGACAAGTTTTCCTTTTACTAAAAATACAATTTTTTGTAGTGTCTCTTTAACTCATTCTTTGTGTGTTATTCATTAAGGTTCTAAATATGTTGAAAATATCTATAAATTATAACTTTAAACTATGTTAGGATTAGATAAATTAAACTTCTTTATTCATCTTTATTTCTTTAGTTAAATAATTTATATTTAAAGATTAAGATTAGTGTACATCAATATAGTATGACTACCTAAATATATAAGAATGCTAAATTGATTTTGACTAATCTTTTCGTGTATATTATTTATATAATTCAATCATTTCATTATACAATGTTTTGATTAGAAATAGAACATAAAAGTAATGTCACTCTATTTACGTTCAATCATATTAGCTCTCCACCACTAGTAATTGGTTTAATTGATGACATTAAAACCATTCTCAAAGTGTCATTCCACCTTAGTTAAAGATTTCTCAAATTAATACTGATTACGAATAGTGGAGATTTTCCCAAATTACTTTATGGTGATGAATCTTATATTAATTATTCAACTATCTTCTTATAGTTCATGATATATCCAATAAATACTAATTGAGCTTCTTTTAACTAGAAGAGGTCATAAGTAGATCAAAAAATAATAATCCCTATACGAGATATTTTGGAGATTTCAAGTCAAAAAATCATTTATATAATTATCACAATCTTAATTTTCATGGACAAACAACTATTGTTTTAAATGAAATTCTCATATAATATCATTTTAGTAAACTTGTTCTTTAACAAATACCCATAATTTTGTTTAAATATCACTATACTTTAGTCTAAGAGATCAACTACTTCCTTCATAAGGAAGAAATATAACATATGTTAGTCTTTTTATACTCTATTAATATCTGATATCAATAGAATAATAATTAGAAATAATTTAAGTATAATACATAAATGTAATATGAATATCACAATTATGATCTCATCATAAATTTATATAGAAATAATTTAAGTATAATACATAAATGTAATATGAATATCACAATTATGATCTCATCATAAATTTATTTGTAATATACATTTATCTCATGCTGTGGCAGTAGCCCAGGGTGGCAAGGGAAGGCTACCGCCACCCTTGCTTGGCCTCTTCCATACTTGAACACATGCTTCGTCACTTTGATAGCCACTCCCTCCTCTCTCAGTCACTGGAAAGTCCAGCAACTCCCTCCTCTCGCCCTCTTTAAAAATTATCCGAGCTTCGCCACTGATCTCATGAACTTTATCATTTACATCTGAATATGTATATGATAAAGAAGTCTCTAAATAATTATATCACTAAAGTTGCAATCAACTAATTAATTGTAGGGCATAAACTAATAATTATATTTGAGCTTAATGTTTAATGAATTCTTGAAATTTACATTTTTATACAATCAAGGCTTTACACTCAATTTGCTCTAATTTTGTATATTACTTTTTAAGACAAAAAAATTAAATATATTGTTTTATCAAAATACAAATTAAATTCTAATATTTTGAATCGTTCAAAATGAACCTTAACATTTACAAAATATTCAAAATAAGTCTAAATAAATAAATTGAACGAAATTAAAATTTTCTTTTGTTATGCATCACAAAAATAATAAAGAGGTATAATTTTATATTTTTTTAATAAATATGTAAGTCTCATTATACTGTATAGCATGCACGCAACATAATCGACTCAAGTGTCAGATTTGAGTTAAAATAATTTGATCTTTTATTTATATTCTTAATAGAAATTAATTAAACCTAATTAACCCCGTTTTACCTAACATTTATTTTCTTCCAAACATAGAAAACCCTAATTGCCTGTCAGAAACGAAACACAACTACCACCAATATTTCAAACACTATTGACCATCATCTTATTTGCGACTGGCAAGAAGGGCAGCACCTTACAGGTGATTAATTATCGGGTTGTATGGCTGAATTTCCCTGCAGTTGAGAATTTAGAGGTTTATGACTTATCTTGATATACAAATGGTGAAATTTTCTTCCTAAAACCACCTTGTCTCTTATGAGAACACAATGTTTTATATATATGTTGAAACCTGAGATTTTCACTATCTCGATGGTTATAACAAGACCTTAGTTACATATCCCGAATAGAACGTGAAAGGGAAATATACGAAAAAATGTAGAAAATACCTGATTTCAATTTAATAACTTCAAACGAGCTTTCTGAAGTCGAAACAAGTACGAATCCACTACCGTCTTCAAAGGATTTGCTCATCAGGATGCATTAAAGCCTTTCTACAGTTTTCTCAAAGCGTGAACCTCTGAATGGGTCTGAGTAACTTAACATTCACGAATGACATGAGCAACTGTAGGAGACCTTAACCTCTTTATATAGCATCCATATCGAGCTTCCCCACCACAGGCCTGATATGGGTCCGATTCACACTGATCGGGATTCATTTTTCTCGTAGACTTCAACCCAGTAACTTAGATCATTTATTGAGCCATTTTATTATCTTTATCAAGATCAAATTACGAAACTTAACCGACAAGTTATTGAAAACCGATAAAATACAATTAATTCTTGTCTAACCCTTTGGAAAATGTGAAAATATCCAACATTCTCCCCCATGAACAATAATTAATTGCGGTATTGACTCAAGTTTAAAAACCAGTGTAAAATACGGTTAAGTAACGTTACTGTATTAGATCCAAAGATAACTAAAGTCCATCATTCCATCCCACAAGACTTTAGATACCAAAAAGTATCAAATGTATATGTCATGTGTGACACAGATCCAATACAATCACTCATATCTAATAACTCACTAACATGAATGGAAAAATGGAATATAGCAAACTAAGATGATACTTGTATGATCTGAACTGTATCATCGTCATTTGTAGGTCTCGATTTCTCCAAACTGTATGCTAAACTATATAAGAGAAATCTTGTTTTCTCTTATCAAATTCTAAATTGCATTAAAGAAGACCTTTATGTTCTCTAACTGAATATTAAATTGCATTAGAGAATCTTCATGGGATTAAATACTTATATCCCCTTATGTCATGTTAAAAAATCTATGGATATCTATTTAAAACGTATTTTTCCTAACGATATAGGCCCAAGGTCAATCGATATATATGCCCAAAGACCTCTAAGATGCCTAAGATCGACACAAATCTTAAGACTTTTACATATATTATGACAATGTGCGATAACATGTATTACTAAGAATAAATGATGATCATCTTTATTAATAAATCACAATACTGTCATAATACATCAAAACATATAAACTTTTAAGGAGCAAACACAATGATCCCTAACTAATAGTGTTTAAGGATTTCAATACACCTATATTGTATACTTGTCTCCTAAACACAAATGGGCGAAGTCCTTTAGTTAAAGGATCAACTAACATTTCCTCAGTCTTCAAATGTTCAATCTTCACCTTTCATATCAACTCCTTTATGGTCAAATATTTGACCTCTAAATGCTAAGATCCAATGATATTATTTTGTTGTTACTAAACAACATAGCAGCAAGAGTATCAAAGTAAAACTGAATGAGTTTAACCACTGAATCAACCATAGATAACTCATAAATTAAGTTTTTAAGTCAAACCGCCTATGAAGTAGCCCCATAACATGCACTCTGCATGCATGGTCGAGGAAGTCGTCCGTGTCTATATGATACTCTTCCATGACATTATACTATTTGTAAACCTAAAACCTTATTCTATTATGGACTTCCTATCTTTTGAACACATAGCTTAAATTTGAATCTGGATTTGCTATGAGGTTTAGACTATTGACTTTTTTTTATGTCAACATATAATCCTTGGTTTCCTTTAAATATCTCAACACTCGCTGAACTGCATTCCAGTAGTCTATACCTGGGTTAGCCAGATATCAACCCAGCAATCCAATAGTAAATATAATATCCAACCTAGTGTATACCTAGGTATACATCAGGCTGTCAACTGTACTAGAATACGAAACATTCCTCATAACCTCTCTCTTTACTTTATTCTTTAGACATTGTGCCAAAGATAATCTCTCATTATGAGAGATTAGTGCTACAACAGGTTTACAGTTTGTCATATTAAACCTTTGTAGCACTTGCTTAACGTATGCACTCTATAAGAGGCCTAATGAGTATTGAGATTTGTCCCGGTAAATCTACATACCTAGGACAAAAGATGTTTCACTAAGGTCCTTTATGTCAAAATATTTTTCCAAAAGTCGCTTAATCTCATACAACACGTCAAGTCATTCGATGTGAGTAATATATCATCCACATAAAACAATAGGAAGATAACCTTGCTCCCCCTAACCTTATAGTAAAATTATCGCTCTGATACCATGTGTAATATGTATCCAGACCTTAGTTGCATATCCTAGATTGAACGTGAAAGGGAAACAAACGAAGAAATGTGGAAAAGCAAAGCGAAGTGTGCACTGGGAGACTGCTATGGCGTATCAGGAGTAGGTCGAGGAGTAATGGGAAGAAGAGAACTAAATGGGAAAGACTACTCATCAAATTGTACATGACGAGAGACATAGAGACGGGAAGTGGCAGGATCGAGGCAGAAGTAGGCACTTTGAGTTTTGAAATAACCAAGAAACATGCAAGGGTGGAACGAGACTCAAGCTTGTGAGAGGTGTAAGGTCGGAGCCAAGGGAAGCACAAGCACCCAAACACACGCAGTTTAGAGTAATTGGGAGTGGTACCGAAAAGAACCTCAAACGGGGAGGACATCCAAAGAGTGGAGGTGGGTAGCCTATTTATGAGATAAACAGTAGTGTAAAGGGCGTAAGGCAAATAGGAGAGCGGAATGGAGGAGTGAAGAAGCATCGCAAGACTTGTCTCGACAATGTGGCGATGTCGTCGTTCAGCGTATCCATTATGCTAAAGAGTGTGAAGGGGAGTGGTGAGATAGGTTATGCCATAAGCGGCGAGGTAAGAGGAGAGAGAAAGGAACTCACCCCCATTATTGGAATAGAAGCATTTAAGTTTGGTTTGAAAATAATTCTCAACAAGCATCTGAAACCGAACAAAAATAGAGGAAACATCGGATTTGAAACGCATAGGGTAAAGCCACATATACTTAGAGTAGTGATCAACAAATAAAACATAATATTAAAATTATCATGGGAGAGAATCGGGGAAGTCCAAACATCAGAGAAAATATATTCCAAAGGACGAGTAGAAACAATAGTAGAGTCTGAAAAAGGAAGCTTATGACTTTTGCTGCAGCTACATGCAGTGCAGGATTTATTTAAATCTAAACTAGAACAAGATAACTGAAAGCGAGATAAAATATGACGGGAAACTGCAGTGGCAGGATGACCTAGACGAGAATGCCACAGCGAGTGAGGAGGCTTGACATCAGAGAAATAGACAGTGGCAGACACGGAGGAGGGCCATTCATATGTGCCGCCCTTAGTGGGGCCGGTTAGGAGAGGAGCTCCGGATGATAGATCCTTCACAACAAAACCAGACGAAGTGAATTCAACAGAGACATTATTAGCTTTGCACAATTTATTGACAGAAATTAAATTTGTCCGCATGGACGGAATATGCAACATATCGGTTAAATGAAAAGTACGTGACGGAGAAGATAAAAAATCCAGAACCAAAATGCATAATAGGAAGAGCACTACCATCACCAACATAGACTGAGTCGGTATTAGAGTAAGGATGATGCAGAGATAGATTGGCTAGGTCATTGGAAATGTGGTGTGTAGCACCACTGTCGACGAGCCAAGTTGGGGAGGAGCTAGGTGCGGAGACTGGCGGAAGGTGGGGTACGGATCCAAGAGGTGTGGGTGGCTGCTGAGTGGCTGCAAAAACTGATGGAGGATACGCTGATGAGAGAGGCTGCGGGGCGTAAGGCAGTGCACCTGGGACCAGACTGGGCGAAGCAAAGTGTGCACTGGGAGACTGCCATGGTGTGGGTTGGAAGCGTGGGGCAGGAGCTCTCGTGAAGGGCAGCGTGTTAGGAGAGGAAGAAGACCCCGACATCGAACCATGCTGAGCAAGAAGCCAACCATACTGAGAACACTGTCGTATTTTATGGCCTTGGGTACCACACCCTTGGCAAAAACCCAGAAAAGGCCGGCGAGGAGTACCACGACCAGCAGGTGACTGTGGCCATAAATGTAGGGCTGACGACTGTGGCACGCTGGGACGCCAGCCGCGTGTCCGTGGAGAGGAAACTGCTGCGTGCGCAGTCACTGGAAGTGGTGACAACCCTGGAAGTGACGAGGAGGCAGTACCCAGGCTGGGTTTCAATTCGATCTCTTTGTTCAATAGTTTTTCCTGTAACTCAGTAATGGAAATAGGCACATCACGAGCATTAACCGCTTCAACAACACTTTTATAAATAGGGTCCAAGCCATCCAAGATTTTATCCAAGAGATCTTCGTGAGCAATGGGTTTACCCAACAGAGCAAGTTCATCTGATTTAGTCCGAATTAACTGAAAATATTCGTTGATAGAACGAGTACCTTGAACAATATGTTTGAGTTGCTCCTTTAATTGTTTGATGTGACCTCGACTAGGACGAGCGTATGTGTCACCAAGAAGTTGCCAAGCCTCTGAACTTGTTGTAGCCGTTTGAAGGATTGAGGACACGACTGGAGACATGCTGCCAATAATGGTGGAGAGGATGAGAGAATCTTGGCGATCCCAGGTAGTAAAGGCTGGATTGGGTTGCTGTGCACCATTAACAAAGACTGTTTGAGGAGGGGGAGTAGACGTACCATCAACATACATCATCAAGCCATAGCCCCGAAGAAGGGTTTCAAATTGTCTTTTCCAAATCAAGTAATTGGAACCATTAAATTTTTGAAGGTTTTGTGGAGAGGGATTGAGCACAACGAGAGGGCTGTGTGAATCAACGGGATTATGAAGTGTAGTTGTGTTGGTGTCTGTGGGATGAATGGGAACTCCATCAGTGCTGGAGGAGGCATCAGCCGTGGCCATGGAGACCAATAACAATTATCAGAGGCTAAAGATAGTTGGCCGAAAGAAAATTGGGAAGATTAGGGTTCCCAAGAAAGATAGCTCTGATACCATAATAATGTTTAATCCAAAGGTTCATATTGCATTCCATTGTCAATAGAATTTATACAGAAAAATCTCATACAAATTAGGAAACTGAATCAAAATAGATGATTACAGATCAAAGAGATAATAACTAGAAAGGCAAGTATTTCTCCTATATGTAGGATTCAGGAACCTGTAACATCATACATACATAAGAACAAATTAAGTGTCCAAGGCAAAGGCTCATTCGTTGCTTCGTCAACCCTCTTCAACCTGGGGAAGGAGTTGGGTGGCAGAGGCATATGGAAGATATTTATGATGAACAACTTTATGGAAACGAAATCTAAGAAATCACTAGCTGATGTTTACGTCAGGCAAATTAAGCTAACTGGGGTCCCCATTATATGACAGTGCATCTTCTGACGAACTGGTATTAAACCAGAAACATAGGACATTGTAGTATATGAAAATATACACGAATATCTTGAACTTAAGACAGAAAATGATCACCTAATGAAGGCTACTGTTCGAGTAACGCTGCATATCCTTCGATTGGGTGCACATTGGGTGCGATATGTATTCATTGCTTAACCTTAATCGGAGATCGGGATGGAAACTAAACATGTCAACAAACTTAAGAAATTTGACACCAGTTGTGATCAATTTGCGGAGCGAAGCTGCCACGTTTGACATCAGTTCTGTCGCTTTCCCTATCAAATGCACAAGCACAACCTAATCATCCAGATTCACTAAAGGAGTAGAGAAAACCATGCTTCACATTTAGAACGTTTGGGTTATTGTTATTTTGGCTGTCATTAGTACATGGAAGCTTCCCTGGACGTGTCAAAACTAGATCA
>JANZXR010000105.1:136415-163192 GCA_027575705.1 Erythroxylum echinodendron | reverse complement strand
TACTTAAGTCACATGCCAAAAATGCCCTCAATTCCTTCTTATGCATTTATTCCCTAAGCTATTATGCTTAATTTTATTAAAAAAATTCAGGTGGCTAGCAACCATCATACCCCCTAATCAACTGTAGCATGCATTCTTTAATGCAACCATCTCACAAGGTTTTCTTATATAGGTTGTGACATGTTATGCATCTAAAAATTTGATGTTCGATTCAACTTTTAAACCGAACTGCTTTCTAATGTTGGAATCGGATAATTTCTCAATCTATATATTTTCAATTCTAATTCAAAATGCCAATATGCCAAGTGTAATGCCCTCTACTCTGATGTACCAATTAAACACTTTTAATTGTATCATGCTTGTCATATCTAGTCATATTAAACATGAAATACTCGAAATAGATTAATACAATATTAATCTCTTAGATTTTCAAATAATTTCAGAACATCAAACCATCACCTTAAGTATCTCTAGGTAATCTCTACTTCATCAAGACTGCTTCGACACTTGTCACATAACTTGTGATGGCCAAAATAATCAAGAAAACTGAATATACCAACGAGATGCTAATATGACATATTTGACATCCGAAAATTTTTGAAAACATAATTTCAAGCAAATCAATTTGGAATTCATATAACTTCAAAGTAAAATATTTCTGATCACATAAAAAATGATCGGAGGCATTGAAACCAAAAAACACACAATCACCACTTTAAACAAACTAGGTTCAATAGTTTTCTCAAAACTGTACAGCTCTGTCTTTTACTTGAAAAAATCATTGAAACAATTTCAATAAATTTTGAGAAAATTGCAAAGCCTATAACATGTTCCATTAATTTGTTTAGAATTTATTTCCAAGAAAAACTCAACCAACCTCAGCAACTAAGCCAAGGTAGAATCTGTGTACCTCAATACAGACATTTCCAACAGCACATAAGAAATTCTCAAATAAATATTCTGTCACTGAGAAAAGATTTTTCCATCTTCATAGACATTTAAAAACATCATAAAAAGAGGGTGGTAAAAGAAATCGCCAAAATTTTTTTATAGAATTTATTATCGAATTTGCGAGCATGCTTGTTTATGTAATGTGTATAAACACATCAACCAGAATAGTAGGGAATTAATTAACAAAAACATATCAAATCACATTGATAGATTTTTTCCTTTTGCAGATATATTCAGAAACATTTCTTGAGAAAATTTGGGCAAGAAAATTTCAAAAACAATATCTCCATACTGATTTCGAATTCAACACAATCAGAATGCACAGCTGTCACAGCCAATCCGTAGCATCACGCATGTTATGGTTTCTCCTTTATACGGGCCATAAGTGGCTCTAATACCACTGTAGAAAATCTCGACTCATGCATCATATACATGTGATGTGGAAAAATAAACAAAATTGTTTCGAGACTTTCACGAAGTCCAGGGTCTATACGCCTATACAAGAAAATATCATTAAACCTAGGTGAAAAGTCCCAATTCAGATACATGTTCATATTACATATGTATATATAGGAATTCATGGCATTTACATAAATCGATCTTTTATATAATAAATATGTACCTTGTGGCTAGTCTTATTTGTTCTTCAATCTTTTACTTATTAGGTTGTCGCAAGCCACAATGACCAAAGCAGAGATCGGAGAAACTAACTGAATCAAACTCTTTGTTCTAAAAATGGCTAGAATAAAGACAAGAGTGCTAGCTCTCTTCTTTGTTCTATAGAGAGCAAATTTTGTGGAGAGAATGAAGAGGAAGAAGATGAGAAAGATGAAGAGAGATGGATGATAATCGTAAAGAAGATTTCTTACTTCTTTTGTTCTCACGATTATCTTCCTACATACTTTTCATTTTTTTGTCCTTTTGTTATTTAAAGACAATAAATGCATATCTTGAAAAAGAAGCATCCTTCGTAACCACGTTGCACCATCTTATATATATATATGCTAAGGTAGTCCACTCACACTGGGATTGATCCTACCAGATCCCGAGTGTGGAAAAAACAGGAGACTTATTTCAATAATATGGATGTCGCGATCTCATCAAGACATATCACGATATCGTTGAGATCCATTTGGTTCTATTTCTCTGCATATAATAGATCTCTATACAAAACCAGTTTACGAATCCTCCAAGTCACTCTTATACATGTGAACCATTAGGTTCCCGGTTATATTGGCCACTTGGATTAACACTTAATCTGAGCAAAACATGAGCAATGTCTGGCAACACATCATGATGCCCAATTTACCATAAATTAAGTGATTTGATGAACGAACTCATATTCGTCCCAAACAATCTCACGAACTGTCCCATAGATAATTGCTGTAAAATTTGTCCTTATACCCCATTTGGTTATGATTATGGGCAAAGTGTCAACTCTCACTAGACTGACTACTTCAATCTAGCCAAGTGATATCAGTTCTCTTCTTGGGACTCATTACCTCATATGTCAATGAAGACATTCTTCATGACACATGTACTCCGACTAGAGATTTCTATGTAACGACCCCGACAAGAAGCTGTAGATATCATCTTATGCTATCACATAAGTGGCGAATCCTATATTGGCTACTCGATTACCTTTGAATACCTCAATCTGTACCCAATCCAAGCCCTATGAGCGACCTCAGTAAGGAAACAAGGAATAGAGTCAAAGCACAAAATTAGTATCCAATATATTCTTGACTACCTCAAGTCTAAGTATACTTACACCATTGTTATGATGAGATTATCACTAAAATTAGAATAGGACATCCATATGATGATCTTATGGTATGTTATCCAATGTACTTACTACCTCCAGTAAGCATCCACATCTCAACTCTAAACATATCATGTTTACAGTTTTTGAGATCCACTACTTGATCAAATCTAGGAGTTTGACATGTGCTCCGAATTAACGATGTCCATCCTCATTAATCCTATAACTAGGGATAATTTAGATACTGATATAATTTCATGTGATAGAAATCTCAGTGGTATGATCACATCATAATTTCCTTTATGCTATGTCATATATCATAGACTTCATTAATTTGTTTATAGATCAATATAAGTAATGAACACCAAATTAATGAAATATGCTTTTCTTTGTTATTGAAAATAAAATTTGTAGATAATTTTATACAAAACACACTAAAGGTGATTGATTTTAGGGCACTACTCTAACATTTCAGAGTTTTGATTATATATGACCATTCCATAGAATCATATGCTCTTTTAAAATCAACTTTGAATGTGCAGTTCTTTTTGCTATCACTTATTGAGTAATGTATAAGAAGCTACCAAACAAGAATGATGTTGTCCCTTATTTGCCTACCTAGTGATAGTTGTGATTTTCATTATATATTAGGGTTCAATTTGTTATGTATTTGGTGTTAATTTGAGTGTTGAGTATGTATTTATGTTTTAATTGTGTTAGTTTATGTGGTTAAGTGTTTTAATGGGTTAATATGAGTCTTTGAGCTTAAATATTATGTTTTTGAGGTAACTTGATGTGTTTGTTAGTGTTTAAGGGTAATCGACGAAGAATGGAGAAGTTTTAAAGAATTTCGGGCCAAAACCATAGCCCACGATCGTGGCACAATAGGCCACGATCATGATAGAAAGATGTGAGCCACCAGGAGCTAGGCCACGAATGTGACACTTTGGTCACAATCATGATAGAGAGGCCAAAACCAAGCAACGTATGTGACACTTTGGTCACGATCGTGATAGAGTGCCACAATCGTGGCCTGCATTGGGCAGACACGAAAATAGTTAAAAATGTCAAGTTTTGAGGGACTTTTCAGACTGTTTCGACCCTGAATCAACCCTAGAGCTTCCAATGTATAATAAAACAATAAAGAATAGAAGAGAGAGTTTTTTGTATCAACCAATTTTTGAAATCCTAGAGTGCTTATCGAGAGATTTGAGGAAGGAGAAGAAGGAAGAGAGACACGGAGAAGAAGTTTGACACAAAGTATTTCCCAAAACTAGTGGTTTCCCGCCATTGCCACCTCCATCATCATCCATTCCGACTATATTTTTGGTTTATTTCTTTCTTACAATTGTATAGAATTTGAGATAGCCATAGATGATAGATTGTTGAATGTTGAGGATATAAGTCTATACTCACCTTCAGGATTTTTTCTTTAATATTAATGAAGTTTGATTTATTGTGTTTTTATTGAGTTATTTATGATTCAATTTCTGTGTTTAATAATTTGGTAACAAACTGAGAGGGTGAATGATAAGATAGAATTATCTTAGATTTTCTTATGTATTTCCATATGATTTCAATCCTATTTTAAGATAAAATGCCTAATTTGTGTTCAATTTGTGTTGACTACTAGGTTGGATAAGTTAATATATACTTTAAGATCAAAAAGAGAAGACTCTAAACCAAATTGGAGCACAAATGTTTAACAAGGGAAAGGAACAAAATAAAAAGAGATTATAGCTTCTTAATTATGGCATAAAACAAAAATGAAGACAACAACATTTAAGCTTGGAGCTTTCTTTGATTTGTTGACAAGTGGTGGCCTTAAAGTATAAGCCAACGTAGAAGTTTTCTTTTCTAAGAGCATAATTTGGCCAAGTAAAAGAAAGGACAACCTTCTTGGTGGTTTGAAAGGGCAGCACATAGCTTGGTTGGAGAGCTTTTAAAAGAGCAACAAAAACGACTTAGAATGGAGCTTAAAATGACATGAAGAGACGCTTTCAATTAAGGAGATTCCTAGACAATAAAACGACAATATTTTAAATAGTGGAGAGGAGCTTCCTTTTAATGATGGACACGTCTCTTTTAAGACTTGAGAAGACAAAAATCATAAAACATAAAGCTAAAAGGCCTTCCAGGAGCTTAAAATGTGAAAAGAGAATGAACAGTGGGCTTCCTTTGACAATTGTCCTACTAACTTGACAAGAAAAGACATATTACAAATCACTTGCATGGAGAGGATGACATCACCACATGGTAAGTGGAGAGCTATCTCCATATAAAGAAAAAAATCATAAAAGCATATGAAGAGCTTGCAAAACCGCTTGACCAATGTTTTCAAGGAGAAGCACAAATGGCATTTAGGATTTCCAAGAGACGTGCACCAAAAAGAAAACTTTAGAAGATGGAAGCAAACATTACAAAATGATATCTTTTGCATTTTAACCCACCTGGACACCTATAAAAGCCATAAAAAATGCAGAGAAGGATGAGTTTTTATTTTCGTTTCTTTTCCATAGTTGGTCATCTTTCTTCTTTAGTTTCTTTAGGGTTTTCTTTTGTTTTCTTAGTTTTCCCTCTTTCTTAATTTTCTGCACTATTATTTCTTGTTTTAGTCTTTAAATACTTGTTTTCCTTGATGTATTTTGTTTAAATATTTTTGTTGAACTTAGTTATTGTTATTTGTTAATGAAATGCTTTGTTTTGGTTAATTTGAGTGTTGTTCTTAATTTTCCAGCTTTTATTTTGTTAATTTCTTTTGTTTTATTTAATTTTTAGCCCTTTATGTTAGTTATTTTATTATGTTATTAGTTTGTTTTAATTTTATTTTAATTATTTTAATTATGTTTCGCTAGTTTAGTTTTGGGTTGGAAGTTAATGATGGGATTTTAGCTTAATAATTGTAGGAATTAACTTAGAATTAATTGGGTTTCGTGATTTAGGTTAGGATTGAATTGGAATTCTGAGAAAATATCATGAATTAGGAATTAAGACTTAAGACTAGCTACCCTAGGTGTAATTCTTAGTTCAATTGCTAGAACTTAACCATGTGATACGTAATTGTCGCGATTTCCAGAAGTAGCACTAGGCTAGTAGGAATTGTTAGGATGGTTAACCAACTAGTCTAGGATTCCAATTTTCTAGGTTACATAGTTCTAGCTTATTATGGTTTAGGTTAGTTTTTCCCTAGTGTGTTAAATGATACTACATTAAATCTATAGAGCTTATTATAGGTTGCCTCGTGGTTAGGGGTAGGTTTTCTATCATATAGGACCTATCTAAAATTGGGAGAGTTGAGGGTTTGACAGCTTGGTCAAATATGTAGGCTAGCATCATAGACCAATAATAATTTATCTATTTCGAGGTTCAATTATAAGTCCAAATCTCGAAATTTTGTTCTGCCCAGCTTTTCATATTTGTTATTTGTTTCTTGTTTGCTTGTTTATTTATCATTAGTTGTCTTATTTATTTAGTTTTAATGTCTCTCAAATTTTGGTTTTCTTATTGTTTTCCTTTTAGACAACATTATAATAGCTTTAGTGCACCCTATCTCCCTATAGGATCGACCCTGACTTGCCTGGCTATATAGTAGTTAGGTTAGTTAGGAAATGTTATTATTCGAGAGTTCGCGATGATTCATCAATTTTGGCACCATTACTGGGGAGATGGCATTTGTGTTTTAGCTTTTTCTAATGTTGTTTTTGTTTTTGTTTTTGGTTTCATTATTCTTGATTACCTTGTCTTTTGCTTGTTTTAGTTTCACAACTTTTTTTTTTCTAATTTTTCGATCTTTTAGCGGCATGGCTCATTATTAGTATTCTTTTAATTATGACTTTTCATATTATCCTTATTATGATGATTACTGTCCATCTGTTGCTACTAACGGGTTTAAGCATCATGTGGCAGATTTCACACCCATAGCTGCATAAGAACTAAGAGATGACCAACAAGTTAAGGTATATTAAGTTTGCTCATTTTTAGCTTATCCTTTTTGTATGTGTGTTGTTTTGCAGGATACACAATACAGGTTCGCTTCTCCACCTAGCTACTCTTAAGAGTAGTCCTACTTTTAGCTAGAGCCTCCACTCCCACCATCACCACCACAAGCTAATGAGATGTCTTTGGAGGAGATCATAATGAGTTTGGCAACGAGCACTCTTCAATTCTAGCAGGAAATGAGGAGTAGCTTGAAGAACTTGGAAGATCAATTGAACCACTTAACGAATTTGGTAGGGAGCATAAAAGCCCAAGTTTATGTAAGTGTTCTTAGCCAATAGGAGAGTGATGATGAGGAGTTACACATTCCTTCAGAAAGTGGAGATCATTTGGAGAAGACAAAAGCAATAAAGGAAGAGCAAGCAAAGTTAAGAGAGGAAGAGGTTATAGTTCAAGAAAAGATGGAGGGTGCACAACCTCCTAAGGTAAGTGATGTGGTTCCTATTATTGCTAACTGAATTTCATTTCCTTTTCCTAGTTGTTTGCAAAAGCAAGAAGAAGAAGAAGAGAAGAAGAAAGAGGAAAAGTCACAAGAAGTGCAGTTTTTAGGAGAGTTGTGGGTGAGTGAACTGAAGATCAAAGGTAGTAAGCAGGATGTCAAGTCTCTACACCCATTGGCAATACTCTTACGAAGACCATCCTAGAATGAGAAGGGTGAAACCTGAAAAGACGAGTGGAAATTAGAGTATGATGGTGAAAAAATGAAGTTCCACTCATCAAAAGCCTCGAGGTACCTTGAGGGAAGGTGCTCCAAGCTCCTCATAGAGTTTGAGCATGCTTCTTGTTGAGCTCAAGCATCCATTCAACAATGGATGATGTGCATATGTTGAGGGTCAAGCTTATGACCTAAAATAAGCACTTGATGGGAGGCACCCCATTCGTATCCTTTTGTTTTTATTTGTGTTTTTCTCTTTTGTACATATTTGTTAGTTGGTATGCTTTAAGTGTTTATTTGCTTTTTATGAGTTTTAGTTGTAGGTGGAAGATGGGTTGCTATTCCTTAAGAGGGAAGATACTATTTCTTTACTTTCAAGATTCACATGGCCTTTCGAGGGGAGTATTCTTATTTCCATTCCCTTTGTGTTTGATTTTAAGACATTGGCGGCAATGTCTCATTTAAGTCTGGGGGCAGGGCCAGCTTTAAAAATTTTTTCACTTAAATTCTGATGAATGATGAATGTTGAATCATGAAATTATGTCATAGTAGTTGGACTAAGAATTAAGTTGTATGCTTGAATTTGGATTAGGTAGCTTGAGAGGAAGGTGAATCATGTGGATTGATTGAAAGTAGTTGGCTACATAAACTCAATCAATAATTTTATACTTGAGTGATTAGGTAATGTATGAAATTTTGATGGATTTTTATATAAGCACATTTGAGGTTTTAAGCCTATATGACTGCGTTTCATAGTCATTCTATTTCTTTGTTATGTGTGAGGCGCCTTTAGGAAGATGAGCTTCAGAACTTGCAGTGAACTAGTTTGAAACTACTAGTTGCACGGTTTATAGAAATGATTAAGGCCTTCTTTGTTTTAAACCACTTAGCTTAAATCTCCTACTAAGTCATTTTTCCCTTGCAAACCCTTTTGAGCCTTTAACCTTTTTTTTTGTATCAATCACCTTAAATTGAAATCTAAAAACCCACTAGCCTTACCCTGTCATAAGTTTAATGAAGCACTAAGTAAGCATTTAATGTCTATAATTTATGGAATTTTGTTTTGTATTGTATTCTGAGATATTTTTAGAGGTACTTCTACTCATGTTTTGTTGATATATGTTACTATTGTTTCCTTTTTTTTAGTTTTATTCAAGTAAAAAAAGATAAAAAAGAAAGAAAAGATAATAAAAAGAGAAAAATGAAAAAGAAAAATAATAAAACATAGTAGCAGTAGTTAGTGATGATTAGTTGTAGTCCATTGTATTCATATGTTTATCTCAGAATTTGTAGTTAGTTATCCCTTTTACTTAGTACTTTGTGAATGCTTATGAGTAACCTTTGACCTTTTTACCTTACCTTAACCCAAACCCTATTACGACCCAAGTAAAAGCCCTTTTGATATAGGATAGCTTGTATTCTATGTAGAGAAAAATGGGTGTATTTGTAAGCCTATGGTAGTGTAGTCCCTTAGATGGAATCTTGAGTGAAACATCAACCCATCACATACTTAAGTGATATGAGTGAACACCGTAAGAAAAAATCATCTTATTTTTATGTTTACCTTTGATCAATGGTGTCTTCATTTGACTTTGTTTATCTACATTGATGAAAAATTATGATATATGTAGTAGCTTGATGCTTGAGTTTTCGAAGTCTTAATGATCACATATACTTGATTTTCTTTGAAAACAAATTGATACAATATTTTGGTTGTGTTTAAATTGCTTAAGGACAAGCAATAGTTCAAGTGTGGGCGTATTTGATAGGATAAAATTATCTTATATTTTCTTATGTATTTCCATATGATTTGAATCTTATTTTCAAGATAAAATGCTTAATTTGTGTTCAATTTGTGTTAATTGCTACGTTGGATATGTTAATATATATTTGGGATAAAAAAGAAATGATTCTAAAGAAAATTGGAGAATAAATGTTTAACAAGGGAAAGGCACAAAATAAAAAGAGATTGTAGCTTATTGGTGGCGGCATAAAACAAAAATGAAAATAACATTTAAGCTTGGAACTTTCCTTGATTTGTTGACAAGTGGTGGCCTTAAAGCATAAATGAGCAAAGAAGTTTTCTTTTCCAGAAGCATTATTTGACCAAGTAAAAGAAAGGACAACTTTCTTGGTAGTTTGAAATGATTGCACATAGCTTGCTTGGAGAGCTTTTAAAAGAGAAACAAAAACTACTTGGAATGGAGCTTAAAATGATATGAAAAGAGGCTTTCAATTAAGGAGATTCATAGGCAATAAAACGACAATATTTTAAAGAATTGAGAGGAGCTTCCGTTTAATAATGTACACGTCTCTTTTAAGACACGAGAAGACAAAAACCACAAAACACAAAGCTAAAAGGCCTTCTAGGAGCTTAAAACATGAAAAGTAAATAAAGAGTGGGCTTCCTTTGACAAGTGTCCCACTAACTTGACAAGAAAAGACAAATTACAAACCACTTGCATAGAGAGGATGACAACATCACATAGTAGGTGGAGAGCTTTACCCATAAGAAGAAAAAAATCCTAAAAGCATTTGAAGTGCTTGCAAAATGCATGACCAATATTTTCAAAGTGAAGCAGAAAAGGCATTTAGGCTTTCCAAGAGATGTGCACAAAAAAGAAAACTTGAGAAGACGGAAGAAAACATTACAAAATGACATCTTTTGCATTTTAACCTACCTAGAAACCTATAAAAGGCATAGAAATGAAGAGAAGGAAGAGGTTTTATTTTCGTTTCTTTTCCATAGTTAGTCATCTTTCTTCTTTAGTTTCTTTAGGGTTTTGTTGAGCTTCCTTAGTTTTTCATCTTCTTTAATTTTTTGCACTATTATTTCTTGTTGGACCAATTTATCTATTTCGAGGATCAATTATAAATATCAATTTATCTATTTCGTAGACTAATCACAATTTATCTGTTTCAAGGATCAACTATAGGTCCAAAATCCTAAATTTATCTTCTGTACAACTTTACGTATTTGGTATTTGTTTCTTGTTTGTTTTCTTATTTATCATTAGTTGTCTTGTTTATTTAGTTTTAATGTCTCTCAAATTCAAGTTTTCTTAATGTTTTCCTTTTAGACAACATTAGAATAGCTTTAGCACACCCTAACTCCTTGTGGGTTGCTATATAGTAATTTAGTTAGTTAGGAAATATTATTATTTGATAGTTCAAAATGATTCATCAACGAACATCATCAAATTGGGCTAACGAGAGTTAGGTTACTAGACAATTTCAGAACTAATTTAGGTTTTGGGTTAACTTGAAATTGAGAGATTATAATTCTATAATTTAAATTTAGGTTTATAAATTAGGGTTAAGGATTATAACTCAAGAGAGAGCAATCCAACTTAGAACAGTTTGGAGCCAGTAATTCGATGATTTCATAATCAATTAGATTTTCATTAAAGTCAGATTAGAACCTTCTTTCTCTCAATTGGTAGTTCTTAGATTGATTCTTGAATTGGTTATGCAAATTTGTTGTCTTGTATATATTATCTAAATTTAATTCTTGAGATTGATTAATTTCCTGCTTAGTTGTTTATTTATTGATTAATTTCCTGCTTAGTTGTTTATTTAAGTTATTTGTGAATTTTAGTCAAGCCCTAGATTTTAGGATTAAATTACTCCTCCTCGTGGGATTGATACCTTAGGTACTATGCGAACAACTCGTGCACTTGCGATGTTATTGAGGGTATAAATATTAAAACTTAGTATACGTAAACCATCAATCAAGTTTTTGGTGCCATTATCGAGGAGGAAATAGTTTAGTTCTATAGTTTAAGGTGTTAGTTTAGATTAGTTTTTAATTTTTGTTTTCATTTCTTTCAAGTTATTTCAGAAATCGTGCTCTTACACGAACACAAGAGTCATAAGAGGTTTAGGTCGTACAGTGGAAACGTTATATTTAGATATTAATCGACTTGAATGAACCTTTAGGAAAGCTCGGTGAGAGAAAGAAGAAGAGTTTGGAAAATCATCAATGGTAGAGGAATTCCAATAGAATATGGATCAGGAAGCAAACTAAGGATGACAACAGAAGACCCTGATGGACTTCATAAGGCCATAGCTCAACGTAGTGAACAAATGAGTGGTTAGGCCGCCTGTGTAACCAACCTCGTTCGAGATAAAAATAACACTTCTCAATAAGCTTTAGTAGAATAAGTAATTTTATGGATTGACTAACGAGGATCGAAATGTTCACATAGTTAACTTCCTCGAAATCTGTGATACCTCCGGTATCATCAAATGTCAAAAGATGCAGTTAGAATTAGGCTATTTTGTTTTACCTTTAGAGATAGAGCGAAGGCTTGGTACCACTCATTGAGCATAGCCAACATCACGACATAGGATCAACTTGTTTGTGCTTTCTTAGACAAGTATTTCTCGTTGAAGAAGACCACCAAAATTATAAAGGAAATCACCAATTTCCAACAACGTGATGGGGAATCAATTTATTAAGCGTATGAGAGATATAAAGACTTACAATAGAGGTGTTCACACCCTAACCTATCGAAGGAGTTCCTGTTGCAAACTTTCTACAATTGAGTGAACCCACCGATAAGAGGCAAAATCGATGCAACTTCAAGAGGATCCTTAATGTGGAAGACAGCCGATAAAGCAGAGGAGTTGATCGAGGAGATGGCAAGCAACAACTGTTTATGGATGAATGAGCGAGGTAGGCAACTTGCTACTTTCAGAAAGTAGAAGGGTATTGTCACGGTTGATTAAATGACTGAGATGTAGGCAAAGATCGACAATTTGACGAGACAACTCAATAACATGAAGGCATCATCCTCAACTATGGTAAAAGCTGTTCATTTAAAGTGTGAGCTCTATGGACAGATAGACCATAGCACCGAGGACTACTATTTGTTGAAAGAAGATAATCAGGAGCAAGTGAATTACCTAGGGGTACAGTATAGATGAGGAGGGGGTAACAATCCCTACTCTAACACTTACAACCCCAAGTGAAAGAATCACCCAAACTTCTCCTGGTCAAACAACAATGGTGGATAGTTCAGGCCTCAGGGACAATCGAGCTTTCAGCAAGATAAATCAAGCTTGCTGTAATTAAAGTTAGACAAGATTTTAGATAAGATCGGAGGCATGGAGGACACATATAGGAGGAGCGAGAACAAATTCAAACAAGTAACGAAGAACTATGCCTCATTCATACATAATCTAGAAGTCTAAGTGGGCCAATTAGCAGATGCAATGTCTACTAGGAATGCTAGAACTCTTCCAATCAACATCGAGTCTAATCCAAAAGAAAGGATCATAGTCATCAATCATACCTAGGATGAATAATCAGAATAGTTGCAGGAAGAAGGAGATCAAGGGAAGGGTTAAGAAGACCTTCCAACCAAGCCAGTGATCGAGTCAATTAAGGCAACTCGACATGTATTTCCATTCCCTATTTTGACTCAGTGGGAGATAAATGTAAAGAAGGCAACAAGGAAGTTAGAGGAGATTGAGCAAAACAAGGTCGAGGAAGTGACAAACTAACTATAGATGAAACTCACATTAAAGGAATTAGTCAAAGACTTTTTCATCCCCTGCAGTATTAATAGAATCATTATAGATAGGGCATTCATAGATCGAAGAGCAAGTATAAATATAACGCCCTACACCTTTAATTTGAAGTTGGGGTTAAGAGAGTTAGTACCACTAAGTTTGTGGTAAATATGACTCATAGAATGATGCACAAACCAATAGGTATTATAAAGGATGTGCAAGTAAAAGTTGATAAATAGAGCTTGTCCATAAATTTATACATATTGGATATTGGAGAAGGTGTGGAGATCTTAATAGTTCTTGGATGACCGTTCCTAGCCTCTACTCTTTCAATCATTGATGTTGATAGGGGATAATTAAGTCTAAGGATAGGAAAAGAGAAAATAACCTTCCAAGTTTCGTAGAAAGATTACGGATCTCCTTTACCTCTAAAGAATAACAAAGAACCTAAAACTCGAGGTGAATGGAAGGATATCGAGGATCTTGGGAACGTATTTAGGAAGAAGCGCTCGTGAAGAAGAAGGTGATGGAAAGAAATTTAAAGGAAGGTGGAAACATTAGCGTGGTAGAGTGTTGAGCTATTGATGGTAAAAGAAGCGCTACATGAGAAGCAATTCATGAAAAATTAGTCTCTTGTTTTTTTTGTTAAAACTTTTGAATTCTATAGTTAGGATTTTTTTTTCGAATAAAATCAAGACAGAATAGGATTTCAAGATGAAGTGGATGAATTGAGCAGGCAAGTAAAGAGAGGTAAAAAGGGGCTACAAAAGAATTAAGAAGGGAAATTGAAAAGATCAGAAAAAGAATAAAAGAAGAAAAAATCAAGAATTGTTGTGACTACGCAAAATAAAGGAAACACGTAGTTTTTAAAGAATTTTTACAATTTTACCCTTTCAACCACCTATATATTCAGTTCTAGCTTCCCTTTTACATTAACTTTCATTTTAATTTTATCTCTCTAGAATTCAAACCCACAAAAGCTCTCACATCTCTATAAAAATTTCAAACTTACAATTTTCCTCCAAATTCTACTTACTTCCCAGAAATTATGCCATACATTAAGCAATCAGCCCAACGGGAGCAATCAAGGCGAATTCAAGTTGGGGGAAGTGGATGAAGAAATCACGCAGCAGATTTTGACATGCCCTTCCTGATCTACACAGAGGAGGAAGGTATTTGTTTCCAAACTTTTAATGCTAAAAAAATTATAGTTCCCAAGTTCTTTGATTTTAAAACACTCAATAGGTTAGAGTTATGCAAAAGAGTAGAAAATTTAGTGAAAAGAATCCAGTGGGCCCAATTTCTTATCTATCAGAAGCTTACACTGGAATTTTTCAGTTCACTACCTTATGACCCTAGGAACCCTAAGGAATTATGGTTTAGGTTGAGAGGAAGATCTTACGAATTGAATGTAGAACTTATGTGTGATATGTGTGGATTCCCGAATCCTCCATCATCGATCAACATGAGGATTTTCATGCTTCACAATATTGGAATGAGCTTATTGGAATTAAGCAATTTCATGCCAAGAATGTTGTAGAACATATGTGTGATATGTGTGGATTCCCTGAATCCTTCATCATCGATCAGCATGAGGATTTTCATCCTTCATAATATTGGAATAATCTTATTGGAATTGAGCAATTTCATGCCAAGAATGCTCATAACAACATTATAAGGTCCCACAAACACTTGTTGCTATATTAATTCATGTGTCAGCTGGTTTTTGACAAAACAGAAGCTAACAAGTGTTCCACAAAGGAACTCTTTATATTGTGGTGCATGGACCACAGTATTCCAGTCTGCACATCCACACATATGCTAAATGCCATTGTTTTGACTCCACATAAGAGGAGCAACAATTGAGGAATGAGGTATATAGTGTATGCCATTACGGAATTTTGGCGTGGACTAGCGTGTTTTAACTACTCATCTCCCTGAATTCCTAAACCATCACCCGTGAGCTGAAATCCTTAAGTTCCATAAATGGAACTTAGGGATATCAACCAAAAGATGTATGTTAGAATTAGGGCCAGTCAGGCAAGTTCAAGTTCAGCCCCTTTGTAGCAAGCAGAGGAGGACTCTACCAATGAAGAGTTCGGGGAAAAGGAAGAACATGGCTCGAAGGAAGTTCTGCATGCAATCTCCGAAACCAACAAGAAATTTGCAGAGAACACCAAAATGATGAAGGAGATGGCCCAAACATAACGTCACCAAGGCCAAGATATTTGTCAGATCCACAGATATTTCAAGGCTCAAGGTGTTCAATTGCTGCCTTCAACACCATCACCACCTCCATCTACATAGAATATATGTCTAACCCATTTATTTTTCTTTTTCAAATTATCATTTAGTTGCATTTTTGTTTATTTCTATTTTATTTTTCTGTCTACTTTAATTTCTGTCTTTTCCTTTCTTTTGTGTGCTGTTTGTCCATTTTCTATAATGAGGACAATGTGTTGTTCAAGTGTGAAGAGGGGTTATATGTTTCACTTTTTATATGATTTTTGCATATTGTATGATAGTTACTAGGTTGCATTTTGTGAACTGTTTGAATGTGTCAATAGCTTAGAATGAGTGAAAGTTATTTAATTTTGAACATAGTCTATTAGTTTATGAATAATCATTAACTCGCAAATTTAGTGAATTAGGAGTCTTTGGATAAATATACAGCATAATTAGGATTTAGTGTAAATTTATCACCCTCTAGATTGTCACATTCATTCATAATTTTAGACCTTTCAACTTAAGTAGCTTAACTAGTATTTTTTATGGAAATGAGTAGCTTAAACAACAAGGTAGGCAATAAAAAAAGTGTGCTAAATAAATCACTATTCTGCTAACCTTCGGGTTATGAATAGAGCTACTAACTAGTTGAAAATGTGGTATATCTGAGTAATAGGATCGACACGCATCATAAATGTGTGCTCTGTGTCAAAAAGTTAAAATGACGATTTAACCAAGCAGTTTCATAAAAAACATGACTTAGTTGAGTAACTAGATCAACATTCATTATCAATGTTTGCCTCTGTGTAAAAAGACATAAGTCTATGTTCAATAATTTAATAAAAAATGTGAGTTTTCTTAATAAAAATCTACAGGACATATAATAAGCTTGACTTTTTACGAAAATATACTTAGGAATAGTTACAGATTCTGAATGACCAAAGAATTACTAATGTGTGTGAACAATTGAAAAGGGTAAATAAACTAACACTTAAATCTCCATTAATTTGTATATTTAGTTCAAAGCTCCTAAACATAGATTTTGCATGTTAGTGATTAGATATAAATTGTATGATTGTGTTGGAGATTAAATTTGTTTCATAAAGTTGAGGTCATTGCCTCATTATTGCATGGTTTGTTATGCATTTGTTGTTTTGTTTGCTTAAGGGCAAGCAAACATTTAAGTTTGTGGATGTTGATACTTGTCATTTGCGTTATGCTTTAGGGTTCAATTTTTTATGTATTTAGTGTTAATTTGAGTGTTAAGTGTGTATTTATGTTTTAATTGTGTTAGTTTATGTGTTTAAGTGTTTTTATGGGTTAATACAAGTCTTTGAGTTTAAATGTTATGTTTTTGAGGTACCTTAATGTGCTTATTAGTGATTAATAGTAAACGGAAAAGAACGGAGAATATTTTGAGAATTTCGGGCTAAAACCATGGCCTACGATTGTGGCACAATGGACTACGATCATGATAGAAAAATGTGAGCCACTAGGAGCCAGGCCACAATTGAGACACTTTCATTAAGATCATGACAGAGAGGCTAGAATTGTGGTCATGATCATGATAGAGAGGGTTAGACGCTAGCCACGATCGTGGCAGGCAGGGCCAATATTGTGGCTTGCATCGAGCAGACACAAAAAAAGCTAAAAATGTCAAGTTTCAATGGACTTTTTAGGCCGTTTCGACCCTGAATCAACCCTAGGGCTTCCAAGGCATAAATAGAACATTAAAGAATAGAAGAGGGAGCTTTTTTGCATAAGCCAATTTATGAAAGCGTAGAGAGATTATCAAGAGATTTGAGGAATTAGACAAAGGAAGAGAGATAAGGAGAAGAAACTTGACGTGACCGGAATATGTGGTTTGTCGTCGTCGTTGCCTCTATCATCATCCATTTTGGCTATTTCTTATTTATTTTGTTCTCACAATTGTATAGAATTTGAGATAGCCATAGATGATAGATTGTTGAATGTTCAGGATATATGTTTATACTCACCTTTGGGACTTTTGTCTTTGATATTAATAAAGTTTGATTTATTATATTTTTATTAAGTTATTTGTGATTCAATTTCTGTTTTTAATAATTCAGTAATAAACTGAGAGGGTGAACTGAGTGAATATAATCAAATTGGGTTAATGAGAGTTAGGTAGTTTGATAGATTAAGAATTGAATCGAGCCAGTAAAATCATATAATGAGAGATCAAGCATAGTTTTTCGGTAGATTATTGGGAAACTTTATAACTAATTTAGGTTTTGGATTAATTGGAAATTGAGAGATTACAATTTCTTAATTTAAATTAGGTTTATAAATTACGGTTAAATATTATAACTCGAGAGAGAGTAATCCACTTATGACTGTCTAGATTATATAATTCGATAATTTCATAATCAATTAGATTTTCATTAAAGTTGGATTAGAACCCCCTTTCTCTTAATTGGTAGTTCCTAGATTGATTCTTGAATTAGTTGTGCAATTCTATCCTGTTTATATTTTCTGAATTTAATTCATGAGATTGATTTCTTGATTGATTAGTTTCCTGCTTAGTTGTTTATTTCAATTATTTGTGAATTTCAGTCAAGCCTTAGATTTGGGGATTAAATTACTCCTCCTCATGGGATTGATACTTTAGGTACTATGCAAACAATCTATGCACTTGTGGTTGATAGCTGTGATTTGTATTGTATTTTAAGATTTAATTTGTTAAGTAATTAGTGTTATTTTGAGTGTTTAGTGTGTATTTAGGTTTTAATTAGGTTAGTTTTTGTGTTTAAGTGTTTTTATAGGTTAGTTTGAATCTTTAAGCTTAGTTTGTATATTTTTGAGGTACGTTTGTGTGTGTGCTAATGTTACAGGGTAAACAGGGAAGAGCATGAAGATTTAAAGAGTTATGAGCTAAAAGACATCGGCCACGATTGTGTACATTGGCCATGATCGTGACAGAAGAGGAAAAGCCAGCTGCAGCAAGCCACGATCGCGCACCTGGGGCCACGATCATGATAGAGAGCGTCATGTCAAGCTATGATTATGACAAAAAGGTTAAAGTGCCTGCCACGATCGTGGCATTCAGAGTCACGATCCTGTCATGTGTTGGGCCAACATAAAAACTCGGTTTTTAGTGATTTTGCCAACCATTTCGACACCGATTTTGTCCTAGGGCTATTGCAAAATAAATAAAACAATACCTAGTAGCAACCAGCAGGTTTTAGGGAGAAATCTGAGAGAGTCCTAGAGAGAGATCAAGCGATTGAGGAAGGAGAAGAAGGAAGAAAGGCAAGGAGATACGTTTAACGTGAAGTACTTCGCAGAACAGGAAGTTTCTCACAATCGTTACCTCCGAGATCCATTCCGACAATATTTTCTATTTTTTATTTCGATTTCATTGATGTATAAGAATTGGATATTGAATAGGAATATTGTCGTTGAGTGTTGATCTTTTGTCTAAACTCACCATAGGGCTTTTTGTTCTTTAGACCATAAAATTTATTTGATTATGTTTTATTCGATCTATTTATGATTCAATTTCAACTCTTCGTAACTTGGCAACAAACTGAGAGGGTGAGCTGGGTGAAAATCATCGATTTAGGCTAATAAGAGTTAGCTAAATTGATAGGTAGAGAGTTGAATCAAATTGATAGAGTCGTATAATGAGCGATCGAACATAGATTCTCGGTAGGTTAATAGATAACTTTAGAACTAATTTAGGTTTTGGACCAATTGCAGATCAAGAGATCGCAATTTTCATAATTTGAATTAGGGATTATTAATTAGGGTTAAGAATTATAACTCGGGAGAGAGTAATTCACCCTAGGACGGTCTAGGCCCTTTAATTCGATAATTAAATAATTGGGTAGATTTTCTTTAGTTTCTAATTAATTCCCCCTTTCTCCCAATTTTTCACTTCTAAGTTAAGGTTCAGATTATTTATATTTGCTAGCTATTTTGTTCATTCTTTTGATGGTTTAATTTCTTATATTTGATTCTTGATTAATTTTAATTTTTACAGTAGTTGTTTAATTAGGTATTACGAACTTAGCTGCCATTAGATTTTAGGACTAGTTACCTTCCTCGTGGGATCGACACTTTAGTTACTACGCAAACAACCTGTGCACTTGTGGTAATTACCAAGGTTATAAATAGTAAACTTAGCACGTGTAAGCTTAAGTGAACAGTGGTATTATCGAGGTTATAAATGCTAAAACTTAGCATATGTAAACTATCGATCACCTAGGATGTAGGCTCCATGCTTGCTTCCAATGTGAGAAAAGAGTACTTATTTCATTCTTTTTATAAGGATTTTATATAGTATTTTTTATATGGAATTGTAATAATAAATTTGATGAAAGTCTTACATTGTCGTTTATTCATTGCTTTTCAAAACCAAAGTGATTAATGTTCTATTTATAGCCTTCAACCACTTCTTTTCAATAAAGAATTCTATGACAACATCAATGACTAGCTCATTAGCAACAGACCATATCTTTTAGAAGAATTTTATGTTCAAACCATCAGACCTTGGGGGCTCATAGGTATTCAATGATTTGAAAGCTTGCTCAATTTCTGACTTAGTAAAAAGCTTTGACAAATTGTCCACTTTGATATATGTTAAGTGATCTTGCACCATGTCTTTGATTTACGTAACTAAGTCTGTAGCATGTGAATTTGATCCTAGAACTAAGGAGAAGTATCTCACTGCTTCATTAAGAATGTCCTCTTAGGAAGTGATACTAGTGTTTTCTTTTTTTGAATAAAAAGAATCTTATTGGAAGCTCTCTTTGAAGCTACACTTTTGTGAAAGAAGGCAAAGTTTTTATCTCCCTTTGAGAGCTATTGAATCTTAGATCTTTGCTTTATGATGGAATACTCAAAGCTTAAGGTTTGGAAGAATCTAGACAGTGCTTTTTTTTTTTCTAGATTTTGTTGATGGGAGTTTGAAGTTTTGAGATATAGTTCTTTTTGAGCTTTAGCAAGCTAATTTTCTACATCTTTAAGAAGGTTATAAGTGTTACCAATCCTTTCCCTATTGAGAGCTTTTAATTCTTCATTGAACACATTATAAATTCTTTATATTTATGTATTACTTCGTGTTATATGTTATTATATTCATACCTTTTTGAACTAAATTAATAAAGCCTTCCATGTTAGATAAAAAATTGTTAAATCCAAATGGATACTTAATAGGTTTATAGGCAATGGATCCACTAGTCGGATGTACATGATTATAGAAGAAAGAAGGAGGTTGAGGGAAAGTTTGGAACCATTCCAAATTTTCCATGCATCCATCTAACTTCTTTCACATATGCCATTATTCCTTGCGTTTGTTACTTCATGTAAAGAAACTACCTCTATGTGGAAGATCTACCACCTGTCTATCACCTGTCTATCACGTACTCATAATGCCAAGTCACTATAATAGTTTCTCAAACTATAGTTACTTTTTACTTCTTTGGGATACAAAATATAGTTAAAATATCACATGATCAACCATGGACCATTAATGGTCAAATATAGCTCTCTCAGCTTATTCCAAAGTGGAATTCTTTGAACTATGAGATTGACTTCATAAATCAAAGTGATGAATACAAAAATTTTATCTTGCACTAGCTTAGTTTCAAGTGAATGATTGGATCAGTAATGACTGAATTGAGCACTGTAACTTTGTCTAAATCATGCAACACTATTATCCTCCCATTATATTGTTTTTAATAATTAGCCAACATTCTAAATTTCCTAGGAAGGGAATTGAGCAATTCACAACTTTCTCACTTGAGTATACTTTAAAATACCAATTTTCAAATAAAAAGTTTCCAATGGCTAATTGCTTTATAGGATAATTGATTCCTCTAACATTATAAGAAATTATAGTCACTTCCCTATATTGGAAGAAGAACCTTTCTTCTTGTTGATGGATCTTCTTTTTCTTAGAGTTTTGAATTCCTCATTATATAAATCTCTTATTAAATTTTTTTGACAATTAAGGAATTCATTAAGATCCATGAAAGGAATTAAATGAAAAATTACAAGTTTGTGTTTAATAATTTGGAAATATATGACAAAATTAGTCTATTATCTAAAGGAAAACTAAAAATAAAAAATGTTGAAGATTCCATATTCTTTTAGTAGATACACTCAAGTTTTTAGTTAATTGGTGAGCTCCCAATCTTTCTTTAATCCATTGTATTCTAGGTCTTGTTGGATTTGCATTACAATCTCCTATGATATCCTTTATCATAAACATTTTGTACTAGTTAAAACAAAGGCCACATTGCCTTCTTTCTATGAGATATATTAGATTAAGCCTATCTATGGTGGGATTATAGGCTCTAGTTAGTGATGGAAATGGTAAGGGAGGTAAGATGGTATGTGCTTAAAAGGATCTTTTGAATTCTAGTGCTCTTCGTTTTTGCAACTCTTACTCCTTAGGCTCACACAATGACGCAAGGTTAGGTGCACTTATGAGATCTATAGTTTAAGCTGCTTGAATGTCTAATTTTATTATCTTCTTCAACCACTAAAGAAAACCCCACTTGATTGTTTATCTAAGAGGACCTATATGACTCATGTTAGTATTCTCACATGTTACCATTTCTTTTAATTTAGAAGATGACATTAGTCGAAATAAAGGGAATAACTTAACTTGGTAAATTATATAAAGAACACTTCTGATGGTAAAGATAACTAATAAAGACATTTTTCGAACAAGAACCCAATTTTTGCAACTTTAGAATTAATATATGAATAAAATAGACACATCCAAACACAAGTAGGGGAAGGGAGTAAAGAGTAACAAAAAGAAATAAGATAGAAAATGATGTTTGAGAATGTGTAACTGATGATGAAATACAATAAATGAAATAACAAAAAATGAGAAATTTATTACTTTAAAGTACAAAAGGATAATCAAATGAAAGAGTAAATATATGATGTTTCAATTATATAATGATTATATCTTAGTACATGATGTTTTATTTAAATAATGATTCTTCCTTTTGGATAAACCAATTTTCCTTGAAGTTAGAGAATAAGAAGATTGATGAATAACTCCATTAGAGATCATAAAAGAATAACAAAATATGGAAACATAATAAGAAACTGTTTTGCAGACAAAAAGATTAGGAATCTAAAATTTGGAGTAAATATTAGTTTGTTTAATGATTTGATTAAAAGAAATGAAGGACAAATATATTTACATAACTAACATGACTCACATAAAATTTTGGGTATGTAAAATCAAATTAGGAAGCATTAGCTTTAATTGTAAAAAAAGGTGGCATGATAGGATGAGATATATTTTTTAGTATCTTTGTATACTAAAGAAACTTAGTGTACTCATACTAAAAAACAGTAAGAGAAAGCTAAAACTTCTAAAAAGAAACTTAGTGTACTCGTGCTAAAAAATAGTAAGAGAAGGCTAAAACTTCTAAAAGTAGTTGGCATAATAGAAGAATCAAAGAGACCTACCATTTAAACAAATGTTTGTAGCCTAATAATCAGCATTATAAGGAGTGTTATATATGATTGATAGAGATAGATGTGCAATCTTGGAGGCATTATTAAAATGTAATAGCTAAACACGGTATATTCATCAAAGTGGAGAGTGTATGGCTCATATACAAAGGTGCAAAATCTTAGATTGCTTTTAGAAGAACTTATGTGTTTTTTATAAGTCCCTGGGTTATGTGCCAAGGTGTGTTCTTCTTTAGAAAACATGGAATAAGGCAAGGGCATGTTCATATGATAGAGGTTTTTTCTAAGAATGACATTGTTTAGGATACAACTGTAAGGCAATATATGCCCTAGAAGCATTATAATATGTATAGGGTGTATTAAGAAGTGAACATAAATAATTAAGTGTATCTAAGCATAGTAAGGGATATAATGGTAATTCATTTAAAAAATGGGTAAATTGGTAATTTCTTCATTTAGGCATGGAAATGGATGATTTATGTGAGTTATAGACTATAATGAAATCAATTGATGACTTTATATGCCAATGCGGAAATTAGATGAAGAAGAAGGATCAAATGTGCAATTTTGCCAAAAATTAACATATGGACCATAGAGATCAAAACATGTATGTAAGACTAGAAACCTCTTAAAGTGGGGAGTAAAAGAGTTGGGAGATGGACGTGTATGGACTGTTTTACCTCCAAAATTATCTCTTCTCACCTCCTTTCCATTCCATCTCCTTAATCACATCATTTTGCATAAGGAATCAAGCTAATCCTAGGTAAAAATCTAGGTAAAAGTTTGTGGTTTTTCTTAATCTTAGGTGAAAGTCAAGGTAAAAGTTTATGGTTTTTCTTGTCATCTTTATCTTTCTTTCTTTGCTCATGAAGAGCTGGAATTTTAAGGTTGGATATAAGATTGAGATATGTATTTTTGGTATTCTAGTTAGTGAATCAGGGAAAGCCAAAGGGAAAGAGAAGGAATAGTACTAAAAGAAGAGTTAATTGGAAAAGATTCATTGGGATGTCTAATGGTTGTTGGGATGATTCTTTGGTGTTATTTTGGTGTTACGTTACATAGGATTGGTTAAATATGAAAGAGAGTATCATGTAGTGGAATTATGTCTAGGGTTTATTGAACTAATCATATTGTTTGTGTCATAACTCAGCCTATAGACTTATAAATTGGGTGATTTTAGTTGTATATGAAAGCTAAGACATAGAAATAGAAATATATACCAAATATTTTGACTTAATTCTGAATTTATGATATTGAAAGTTGATATAAACATAGTGTCCTAATGTTGCCACTATATAGGAGTAGCTTGTGATGTTTGGTTCTTATCTCATAACTTAAAAGTCCAAATCGCCTGATCTTTAATGATATGAAAACTAAAGACATAGGGAATAAGACATCAAAGCTTTTTTATGTGAAAATTTCGTAATAAATGGAGACTGACGTGTAATTTGTCTCTGGACTGATTTGTTTGCCTATTTTTAGACCCACCATGTTCTTAGCCCATTTTGCACCATTTTGAGTGCTTTGCTTCCTTGATTTTTTACTGAACCATATTGAAACCTTTTCTAATGTTTATGAAAATTTGTAGACATCTAAAAGTAAATGAAATATGACTTAAATTTTTTGAATTTGGGGGATTAAACATTGAAATCGAAGATTGAACTTCATGCATGCTAAAGGAAATTTACATATATATAGATGATTTTTATACAAATTTATTGCTTAGCATGAACATACAAGTTTTCATATAGATTTTATGATTTTAAATCAATATCATATGACTTGTCAGTATATTAATCATGAAAGTGGTAAATGACTAGAGGAAATTTTTACAATACTTGCTTCAATATCTAGGTGATGGATATATAGGCACGCCTATAAGATTATAGTGTAGCTACTACAATTTGACACCACTAGTGTCTTCCTTTTAAGACTATAGTAACTTTAAAGTTTGATACCTTCGAGTGTCCATAGTTTAATACCTTTGGGTATATATAGTTTAATGCCTTTGGGAATCCAAAATCTAATATCTTCAGATATCTACAGCTCCTGTTATCAACAACCACAACAAATGTGCAGGCTTAGCACACAAAGTAAAGTAAATAGTTATAGATAAGAAATACAGCATGACAATATGAACAATTTGTGTTGATGAGCCTTGAATATCAATATTTGGCTTATAAATATGCATTTTGGTATATGGATAGTATAATGAAGCATATTTTCATTATGTACTTTTCTTAATTACGCCATCATTGTTTACATGAATTTTTTATATTCGTGAATATGTGTGTGCTTGGTGGATGATTGTTATGAGTGGTCATCCAAACTAAGTGTTTCGCAACTAAGCTTTCAAGCTTAGAATGGGTGTTAATACGTGTAGGTTCAAGTAATAGAACTAAGGTACAGGGATCATCTGTAAGGACCAAGGCTAACTATTAGAAGTAAAAGTACCTTTGGATGTGTCAGTTGATTAAACAATGGTTGTATATGTAATAAAGGAAATTGTAGTTTCTTAACAATTTGTAATTAAGAATTTAAGTTATGTGTAATATCCCTTTTGGATTACAATATTAATGTAATGATGTAATACTACTTTTAAATGATATTGTTAAGGATATGAAATTTTGTAATATGTATATGTACAACATTGAATAGACAAATGTGCGATAAAAATTCCTATAAAGGAATAAAATGTTATGCCACGTGTGTGGGTGGTTGTGTTAGATCAAAAAATAAAACATGCAAGATTTGGCTAGAACGAATGATTTCAAAACTTTTTTTAAGAAAGCAAAACACATCGGAAGCAAGATAACCAAATCAACATGCTAAGCCATACATGATACGGTATATGGAAAATAATTATCATAAGAACAAGATGGGTATTATATTACCAACTCCTTTCCTACAGCTTTAACTCCTCACTGTGCTATGCTCTCCTTCTTCTTGTATCCTCTCCTAGCTTTAGCCATGCTTTTGAATCCTTTCTTTTGTCAATGTATTCTCTCCTTGTTATTGTATCCTCAACCAATCTGATCTACCACTTGTTTTTCTTGGGCAACTTGGTTAACAAGATCTTTTGGTGGGAAAGGAGAAAAAAATATTTGGAGGATATTTTTCCTAAAAGAAAGAAGCCAAAAATGAGACACCTCTTATGAAAATTTCAGCCAACACATGCAAGAAAGGAGAGAGAGTCCAAAAGATGCAAGAACACGTCTCTTACACCTTGTCAATTTTGGTTATACATGAAAAGAAAGAAAGTAAAAAGCATCCAATGCATCACTTCATTCTTTAATCAAAACATAAAGAAGCCATTAAATGAGACTCTTCTCATTTGTTTTAAGATGGCTATATGAAAAGACCAATAACCTAAAATGACATGTCAATTTCGGTTTTAGTGATGAAAGAAGGAAGATGATCCATCAAATGCACATCTTTCATCTTTAATCAAATGAATTCTAAAAGGTTACATTACATGCCATCATTAAAAGACAACCTTTAATGATAGCAAAGGCTTGGGTGGTGCAGTGCCTGCCATGCTGGCGACCTGCAGAGTGGGGGTCCGAATCTTGGGGGCAACCTTTAAGATTTGGGCTCCTTGTATGGTGAGATCAGTGGGTAAGCCCAAGTCCTTGGTCACTTGAGGCACATCCCGCGATTTATATCCTCCACCAATCCTGAGGGCACGGGGGGTGAGGGCTCCTAATGTTGGAGTTCAACATTCTTTTTATTAAAAGACAACCATTAAACCATTTAATGGTAAGATCATAACCCCATTTAATGATGATAAAGCATAATAAATACTATCTTTATTTGGCAATTAAATGCTAAATGTGTAGATGCACATTCAGCCCTAATAAAACCGAAATTGCACCTTCCATTTCTTTAAGAATTTTGTTTTAATTTAGTTAATCTAATTAATAAAATTAAACCAGAGTCTAGCCCATTTCTAAATGTTCAGTTGGGCTTCTAATTAACCATTAATTAGTGCAAGCATAACATTTAAACATGGGCTTTAAAATCTCCATTTATATTGCTTACTTTGCTTGATAACCTTCCTTGAAGCCAAGTGGGGAATCTTATTGGACTTAGATAATTCAAGCTCTAGTAAGCCCAAAATTAATTCAATCTCATTAGAATTAATTCTAGCTTATTAACTAAATGTCATTCCACTAAAGACAATTAGTTGAACTCTTGAATTAC